>CEMG01179707.1:0-10775 GCA_001179705.1 Baeospora myosura
TCTCAAAACATTAATGATTGGCCACGGAGATAGCTGGTAAAGATAGCACTGCAATTACTCCTTTTCAGGCATGATTCACTCTGTTTTCTGATTGCAGCTTCCATCATGATAGCATCGCGCCTACTTGGCGCCTACAGAGTCTTTATACCTTGGAAACAGAAACAGCCTGGGCACATCAATACCTGTGTGGCGTCTTTGGCAATGTTTCTCCTTCAGAAGCAACTTCATGGGAATTCTGAGGGTCGGCAGCGTGTGTGTTTGTCACTTGCATCGATTGTGCTCCGATGAGCAGCAGTCAGGTATGTGAATACTACAAGGTCGACCAACATCCTACTGCACAGCTCCTCTCGGTGTGGGTATTGATGACAATACTCCGAGACTGTAGGGAATTCAAGGTAGCCGTTTGCTCAATTATCCTGGGGGAAGTGAGCCAAGATTCTGAAAGGCATTCTGCGTCTTACAGGTTCCGATCTAAGTACTTATCATTCCATGTTTTTTTAGATTGATTCCATCTACAAAGATCCCCATGACTCGATCTCTCACAATTTGACTATCTTCCAGTTCCTAAATCAGGGCAGAGATGTAGGCCGTAAGCATGCCGGCATCTTACTGTACATCCACCGGCGTGCTGGCATGATTCTACTTACAATGGATCTCAGCCACCATCAGGACTCATCATGACATTTCAAGTGACGCTCATATGGTCGGACCGTCCGTCTTCTGCCAGTGCCAGACTGGAAAGAGATTCAATGGTTTCTGTTGATTCCTTCCGCCAGGTAGCTATAGGCACTCCAGGGTTGATTTGATGTTAAAGTTCGGGAATACATACGCTTTGGATTACTCCGCGGCACCATACTTTGACCTTTTTAGGCCTCTTCGCTTCAGTTAAACATACTCTGACATAAGTCCTTATTTTTCTTTATGGAACGACGGCGATCAAAAGGTCACACGGAGATGTTTTCACATCTAATCCTGATAGTTCACCTTGTGTGTGTTTTCAGAATCTCCAGTTTTTTTTCTGATGGAAATGGTCACGGTAGGTCGCGGTATGGCCTCTCTGGATCACTGTTGCACCCTCTGATTCAGTTATTCCTGGGCAGGTACCCTGCACCCACAGCCATTAATATCGGAACAAATTGGGGTGTCTTCGGCGACCTCACGCTCAGAGAAGCGATGCAAAATCTCATGCTCTGCAGCTTCTTGACATGCGTATGCCTTCCAAATCATTTAGTCAAGCGAAAGACCTCCAAAGACTATCTTGTTTTCTCCGGTTGACATCTTTCGCACACTTAGCACATTGGTATCCAGGTACGTCCACCGTGCCGTCCCCTCTTTTGATTATAAGAGTCCCTAAAACTCTATATTCGTAACTTCGAAGATCGATCCTTTCGCTTCGGTGCCGTAAAGGGCACATACCCCATCCGTCAGATGGAGATCATCCTTGATCACAAGAAGTAACACACTTACACCTATCTATCTTGAACTTAAAGACCGCGTCGGTTCGCACCCCCTTTCAACATCACCCGCCACCTATCGCACCCATGATGGCCATACAGACAGCGACCTGTACCAACCTGCATATCCGTTCGCCACAAGATGCCCGTAAAATCTTCCACGCTGTATACACCAACACTTTGCCTATGGTCACTCGTCGCCTGGATGCTGACGAAAGGCAGATGATCTGTTCAGGATCTGTTTACGTCTGGGAGGAACGAGGTCACCAAACAGATTTGACTGGTGTAAGTACAATCGATAAGCTTAGCGCCACTTACTTTTCTTACCTTCACACACATCATAGGTGGGCATCGAGCGGTGGACAGACGGTACGGATACGCCTTCCCCCAGTTGACAAGCTGGTCCTGATTTGTCCACTGCAGGCATTCGATGGGGACCGTCCAGAGTCAGAGATGTAGCTCAACTCGCGAAGTGTAGTGCTACGAATGAAATTGACTGGTTGCTTCACAGGGCTTTCTTTTCTACCAGGAGAAGCGGGATAGGATAGCAGGCCACATGGGCGATCCGTATAACAGCGAAAACACGTATGTTGCCTACTTTGCTGTCCGGTGTCTAGTCTTATGCTTTCCACAGCTCAAGGCACGACCTTTCAGTCCTCAACAAGCAGACATACACCGTGTACGTTGAGACCCCAAGAGGTCAACGAAAATGGCATCTTAGTACGTACCCATGGCTGTGCATCATATAGATAACTCACAGCTATTTTCTAGTTGCTTACTTCACTCAAGAGACACTCTCCAATCTCAGAAACATCGACAGCTTTCCGCATCTCGCTCAAATGCATGTACCACATGGCAACTATCAAAGTGCTCGGAATCCCAAAGGGAGACCGGAGCATATCTTCAATTCGGAGTCTCCCACTAGCGGCGACTACGGGGCCTATTCACCTACCGGAGGCATGCACCATTCCTCACAGCCGTCGCCGAACTTCATCATGTGGCCCAACACTCGTCGCGGTAATTATCGACCAACTTCCTACGGCTCAAATTATGGCTCAGGCTACGGCGCTGCCTCCCCATCTCGGGATCACTCCGAGTCGCCATCCTCAATGTCCAACGGCGGTGAGTTGGCACCCCTAGACTTTCTAGAAAGCCATCCTCGTCCCCGTCGCCACCCAACGGACCAGGTAATGATACAGCAAATAGAATCAAGGGCGCCAACGCCTCACTGCTTATGCACACCATATCAGACCACGCAGGGTCCCTGTTACATCTGCAGGCAAAGAAGAACATAAATATCCTAGTCACTATCAGTGGTGACAGGAAGCAATGATGCGAAGTTGCATCTTTCTTGGACCGACTTGAGGTCTGGCCTGCCTCCTCCGGGCGGGATCTTCAGAGGTTGAGCTGGAAAAATCAGAGTTGTATTTCAATCGTAGTGGCATACCTTACTTACCATACCCAAGGGCCACAATATGTACTGTACGTGTATAAGTATGTCCTCTCAACCCGCTACCTTTCTCTCTCCGCAAGTCCGAGACAAAAGGATCCAACAGAAACTCTTCCGGACACCGGGACAGTCACATGGAAGTGTGAAGGAGTGAAAGCGGTTAGATGTGAGTGTCTAACGTCAAACTAGCTTCTTAGTACTTAGCAGTTGTCTGTCATGAGGAGACGTTGCCTGGTCGACACCGGAAAGACAAGGAACCACACTTATGCCGTACGATGAGCTACGATGAGTTCCTGTTGCGAGTCTGTGACACATATCCCTAGATGCCCACACGAGAGACTCGCGATCTAGGGCAAGGGTCTGTTCTGAAGATGGGTTAGACTCGGTGTAAATAACTGCGGATAACTGCCGAAGATTGGTGCCCGCGGAAGATGGGCCTGCCTTGACCGCATTTGAGCCTTCATCTCGTTGTCCAGTTTCACGAGATATGTGGGTACGTGGGTCCATACGGAGCTCGCATTGTGGATGTGACAGGCGCCTGCGAATTTAGAAGGTAGCCGAACATCATTTGGCGAATTGTACGGAGTGTGCAGTAATTTACGATTAGCGACCTGATGGTAGTGTGGACGCTTATGCGTCAGAGTGATTGCCAAGTGGGCAGAAGTCCATGTTCACAGATTAAAGAAGCCCGGACTATGTACGAAGATGGGTCAATTAATCGAGCGTTCAGCGTGGTCGTAAATGATGACGAAAATTTGTCATACACAGAGGCATTCCTCTACCATCTCTTCAAATTCAATCCTTCTTGTTGACGACTCCTCCCATCAGCACACTTGGCAGCGCCTGATCCCCAATGGTGTAAAGCAGCGAGACCGATCCAAACACGACCAGGATCAACACGATGACTGTGCCTGTCAGAAGAACGAAGGGTCTAGAAAATTTGTCCATCAATGTGTGCAGCCGTAGCCTTGGTTTGGACCGGTACTCACCCGCTGACGTCTTTCCTTTCACAACTTTCACCGACCCAGTACTCCGTCTTAACACTGTTTCCTTCGCCAGTCTTGGTGACCCCACACGTGCAGACGAAACAAGTACGTTCAGCTTTGGATGCTTCAACACACTGGCCTCTACCAGAACATGTCGATGTCCCGTTGTTGCAGGCGTCAGCGGTAGCAAAGCAAGTCGATATCGATCCATGTGGCTCTTGAGGACGAGGGTGATTGGGTGGCAGTGGTGCTTGCGACTGCAGTGGGTTAGCTTGTCGTTTGGAGTGAGAGTGTGATGGCGGAGGGGAGTAGGAAAGAACGGCAAGTTGTATCGTCTCCGATTGAGCTAGAGCCGTTTGGATAAGTGCACGGGCCTTGCCGGCGGCTGAGGTGTACTCTTCACTTGCTGAGCCATGGCTCTCTCGGAGCTCGGCGAGACTTGACAAGTCCAAAGCGGCAAATGCGGATTCTTGGGCATCTTCGAAGAAAGAGGACAGAGAAGATGATTCGTAGGTGAATAACGATGAGGGGCTGAATATGGAGGAATACACGAGACTTGCGCGATGCGTGTAGGTTGATATTATGGAAGAAAGAGATGATATAGGGGTATCTTTTTGGGCAGAGAGTTTGAAAGAGGGATTCAGCGAGGTCGGCAGGACAACTGTCATGAATATGCCATAGTTAGCCGCTGAATACGTCGCAATGCTTATGGCGAAGACCGACCTTGAGCATCTGCTTCTTCCAGTGTCAGAAGCAGCGCGTTTTTCGAACCCTGTCCCACAAATGGAACTTCATCGAAAGACTCGGGCAATGAAGCAGAGTCTCCCATAGTTTCGAACATGTCCAGACCTAGATGCTGCGATAGCACCAAGCTTGCGTCTTCCACCGAGAGGGTTGAGCGAAAGACATTGTTTTGTGGATGCAAGTATACGTTGACTGCCTGGGAGAGCTGGATGAGAGATAAAAGGACATTGAGCGACACAAAGCCCAGCATGATGAGTGTAAGGACGTTGGGGACTGTGGTTACGTAAGCCAATGTCGGTTACTGACGCGGTCGCGTCCGCCAACTGACTCTTGTTCCCTGTTTTTATACTATCACCAGTGACCATGCAAGGTGTTTTCCGTCGTTTCCTGGAGTTTCTCTTTCCTTTTCACTGGTATTATTTGGTCTCTTTTGTAGCTCCTTACAGCTTGACGAAATCCTATCCAGCTGTTTCACCCCTGCTTATCTACCGTCGAGCAGCAAGTTCAAAGTCCTTCCAGATCTACCGCCAGAGATCTGGTTGGAGATCTTTCAGTTTGCCACATATGTTCATCAGTCTGCCACGATAAAGCCGTTGGATCCTTTCACTTCGACTAGAACCTCCAATAATGTCATGGCCCCTAACACGCCATCTCTTGCCATGCGGACAAAGTGCTGTCTCGTCCTCGTCTGTCGTTATTGGAGACAGGTCTCCACACCACTATTTTATCACCATATAGTGATCCGGAGCCCAGCGAGAGCCGACAGGATCTTACAAGTTCTTCATAGCAGATCATACGTTCGCGATCGCGGTGACTCACCCAAGACCCGCCTCCGTATCTCTGAATACGGTCAGTTCACGCGTCATGTCGAGATATTTACACACGCGCGCGGCGCGAAGAACTTGCATTTCCTTCAGATCATCTTTCGTATCTTTCAATATTGCCCGAATGTGCGGACGCTGAGTGGGACGTGGAATCATCAATTGCCGAGTGAGTTCTTGGAAAGTATTACCAAGATGTATGGTGGATCCCTGCAAGGATTATACTGGAGTGAGCGGGCAGAGATGGAGGACACGTCTATCGTCGGACCCAAGTTCTTCGCGTCCTTCCAAGCCCTTCGCATCCTCGATCTACGCAACCTTGAAGGAGGCGACCCAGAATCCGAACCCACCCTATCAGAAGACCGCCCAACGCTACCGTGCGTCCAAGACCTCGTCCTTTCAACGCAGCCCAGGTGTCTCCTCGCCGCAGTAGGCGTATCACTGCCTACTCTCCGCAACCTTACACTGAAGACACCAGACGCCACGTCATCGATGCCCGAGAGGCTTATGACTGCCTTCTTGCATATGCACGGCGAGAACCTCATCTCAATAGACCTCAAATCCCCTTCGTCCGAGTCCGAATTTGAGCCGCCTAGAGCGGCGTACCACCCCGACCAAACCATTGGCCCAGAAATCTTTCTGCAGCCGGGGAAGTGTCCGCACCTTCACACCCTGACGTTCCCGTCGTCGTCGCCGGAGCTCGAAGTGCAGGTGCACGCGTCTCTGAGCCGGATTGGAATCCGCGGCGTGCGGTCGGACAGGCTGTATCCGGACAAGGCGAGCACTGTTCAGGCGCATCTGAAGTCGTTCACGCGGAGCACGTATCCGAATCTGGAGATAGTACGGACGGTGGGGTTTCTGGTGGACGCGGAAGGGGATGCATTGATCAAGGATATATTCATCTGGTGGGCAGAGAGGTTCGAGAATGATGGGATCGACTTCCAGGATGGGGAGGGCGTGTTGTGGGTATATGACACTGAGCTCGAGGAATACTGGCGAGGAGCCGCGGAAAGCGAGGGCGAGGTTGCCATAAACCCATGGTTAGTTAGTGCCATGAAATCGTGACGTGGCACTCGAGCATTTATCTTGCAGATTTCAGGGCAATTTTCAGCAAGCCGCGGAAGCCAAGAACGTATCATTCTTGATGTTTTTGTGAGCACCATGATTCTTGGTCGTGTTGGTTTGGGCTCGGGATACACTTCTTGTCTGCGGGGGCGTTACGTTAGAGAGTGTTACGTTAGAGAGTTGGAAAGGATAATAACAGTGCAAATCGCAGAAGTCGGATGCCTTACTTCTTATACATATACGTTACATTGTGACATACACTAGATATCAATTTATTGTATCATACTATTGGTTGACGAAGGAGGACTTGGGTGAAATGTACGACCGTGAGGGAAAAGCTTTGCGAGTGGTCATCGTGGTACTTCTAAAGAGTTCAGAAGAAGAATATTTGACAAAATGTATGCTACTTATTATGTTACACGCTACTCGTTACGCTCGTGGGTCCTCAGACCATAATCAAGACACTCAGCACCAACGCAGCCATCACAGTGAATCCCACCTTCAAACCAGCGGCACTGCTTGAGTCACCAGTGGTGGTATTATGTTCAATCTCCGTAGCCTGGAATGGGCCGGTGGTGCAGTTGAAACCGAGGGCATCGTGTTCACCTTTAGCGAGCGTGCTGGGATCGCAGATGACAGTGGTGGCGTTTTCATCCTTCTCGAATGGGTGGATGTGGATGTCCGTAAATGTCAGGTTCAAGGCTAGTTTATCGAGGTGTTAGTGAGTACAAAGGAGTGGGGGAATTCGAGCTATGAACGCACCAGTGCCGGGATACAAGTCCATAATGATAGCTTGCGTTGCATCGGCGCCTTGTACCTGGTTCCAGCATGGGTTGCTGATGCATGTCCCATCCGCTACAAACATGAACACGTCAATTTAGCCCAGAGCTTGCGGTTTCGATGATCTGTCACGACGTACTCCAGTTGGTTCCTAGTGATCCAGAGAAGTTCTTGAAGTTGAAGTTGGAGATCTGGGTGCTGTCATCGTTGGTGTTATCCGGGCGAGCGCCTTTGTCCTAAGGAACATCCAGTTAGGACAGTTTGGAAGGAAGGAAGGTCCATGCGCCGTTGACAAACCTGGTCATAATAGCTAGGAAATCGATGAGTATGGGGTAAAGAGGACTGTAGAGTAGATCGATTTACTTTTGTGTGATGAAGATTCCGGTCGATACGTTGACCAACGTGATATCTTCCCAAGTGACATTATCTGCCCATCCTTGTCCTCCTGTCCAGCTCTTGAACTAAATGGAAGGCGAGTAAGCCAATCAAGCACCACATAACCAAAGATCCAGAAACATACGCGAGCACCATAGACAGCGCCGTCCATAGTCCAGTTCTTGAACACGACTCCTTGAACGGTCTGTACGCTGCCATTTTTACCGAGAGATCCAATGGACAACCCGTGTGACGAGAATCCACAGAAACCATTCTGGGCAAGAACATTTCGTGCACCGTTGACAACGGAAACACAGTCGTCACCGTTGTGGCCGTAGTATCTGTTGACGGTGAGACGAATTAGGCGCGTGTAAACCGTGATTCATAGGCCGGACGTACCCATCAATCGTGATATTTTGTCCGGAGACGTTGATACCGTCGCTGGGTGGCAGTGGAAGGGTTCACATGGGTCCATGTCTTTACGAAGGGAGACAAACGTACGTGTTGAAGGGGAAGCTCTGTGTACGATGTTAGCAGACTTCGGCCATCATGCTAGAGCAGACTCACAATAGTGCTATCTCTCGTCCCGTTATCAGGCTTAGCATCGACAAAATGGTTCTCGACGCGAATGTTTTGACCTGGGAGATTCCAACCCCACGCAACAGGCTTGATAACTTTGAGGTCACGCAGGAGACCGTTTGTGACATTGAAAGTTGCGAGTTGGGGGCGAAGAATCTGGAGCGAGGACCACCGTTAGCGGTCTGGAGTCGTTTCCTACGAAGCAGACGTACGCGATTCCCAATGTCCCACCACTGTTGACCAAAGCCATTGAACCGCCCCCACTTAAAGTCCTGGGAGCCAATGATCTGAACATCGCTACCCTGGATATAGAACCATGGGATAGCGTATGTCTATGGGAGCGGGATACATTGTTAGTCCAGTATGTCATAGCACGAAAGGTAGTAGGTACATACACTGGGTGTATTCAGAGTGACATTGATTGCCTGTTGCACGACCGTCATATTATCTGGGAGATTAAGATTCCCTTTGATATGTACGGTGACGTTTTCTACATGATTTGTGTCAGTGCGCTGCAGTTGATACACCAGAAGCATTACTCACTGAGTCCCGTCAGCGAAACGGGGGTCCAAGCACTGTAGTTCGCCTGGGAGAACGTGATGACGGAGTCGGTTGCACAATCCGTGAATGCCTTCAGGATGTGCTCAGAGTCGTCCGTGCCATTGTCATTGTGAGTAACAGTGCATTCCGCGGCATTTGCTCCGGTGGTGAAGATGAGTGCACTGCTCAAGGCGACGAGGCTGAGGAAGTTGAGAGAGAACATTACTAGCGACCTCAGGGAGAGGTCCCGTATTCATGTTGAGGTATTTATTCGAAAGTCGCGCCTGCAGGCTCGGCAGGGGTAGGTTATGGCAAGTTGTGGCGGAGCGGTCAGCTGAGAGCGGCCCGGAGTGGGGGCGGGAAGAAGGCGGGCCTTGTTGGTGACTGGGACTCGGGAGGCAGGCGGTGACTGCATGGTGCTGGCTGCTACATGGTCAGCAGATCATCGATCTCGATCAAGTTGCGATCAATGGTCACTGGCATGAGTTGAAAACAAAAGTAAATTTGACGAAAAACCTCCGGAACTAGGCAAAGCTGTATAGCTAGCCGCAGAGGTAGAAAGAATATTCATGCAGTGTGCGGAGACAGAGATGGTCTATAGATCTATGTGTAAGTCTAGGTAGCATTATGATTCTGATGAGTTCAGTACACGGTTGGCCATTTCGAATCCAAGGAAGGTAGCACCGTTGGCGAAGGGAGATCTGCATATCAGATACGAGTGAGTAATTAGGTGCTTGGAGGTCATCATGACTTCTCACCGGATCAATGTTGGGGTAAGGCCGCGAGTGAAAGCCCTGATTCCCTCGGTCCGCCACACCTTGCGTACACAATCTATGGCAGAGGTATACTTCTGACCTGTAGCGGGCGAGAAACCATCGGTCTGCATTCGCGACTTGATCATGTCTATGGGGTATATGACAGCCCATAACTGAGAGACAGGGAGATGGTATGAGCGAAGGATGACAGGGAGATCTCGAAGGACTCACAGCATAACCAGCTGCGGCACCGTAGAGAACAGCGCGAGCCGGGTGTATCTGATCACGTCTAATGCCCTCCAGCGCCATCTGTCGCTGCACGAGCTTCTCATACGCCAGAAAATATGCCCCATATCCCATAGCCTCACGGGTGAAGGTGACACCCTGGCCTTTGAAGATTCCGGCAACACCGTGCGCAGAGAAGATCTTCTTGATGGCGTCCAATGGTCCGGCATATGCGGGATTTTTAGCAGATTGTGTTTGCAATCCTGTAGCACAAATTAGACGACATAAAATGTGACATGAGTGGACGCACGGATACGAATATGTTCCACTGGCCCGGAGACAACACCATTCGCTAGCCCAGCTGCGACACCAGCAACAACCAATTGACCACTGCTCAGGTTTATGCCCTCGGGTCCTCCGATTCCAGCCCGCAGATTCTGTGCCGTGTAATACCGCTTGATGTACTCGATGACTCCGAACTGAATCGAGACACACACGCCAATTCCCAGGAGAGGAGTCAGGGTGCCCTATAACCAATCTGAGCCTATGGATGAGGATCTGATAACAGAGTAAGTACCTTGTAGAACGCCAGCGGGCCTTCATTCTTGAAGATGCCACCAGCGCAATGCATCATGCCATTGTAAGTGCCTTTGGGGGCAGTTTGCATCCGCTTTAAAGAGCCTTCGTGGTAAATGGTTTACGCCTGATAGAGAGACAGGAGAAGTGCGCCGACATACCACTTTCACGATATCGAAAGGCTGTCCAACAAGGACCTACAACGAACGGTCAGTCTCGAGGTCTTTTAGTTCAACACCTCACATACCTGGGCAATCCCACCAGCAGTCCCCGCGGTCAAGTCTTTTACCGTCTTCAGCGACATGGTGGTCCGGACTAAGCTCAATGAAAGGCTAAGTGTTGTTCACCATGATCGTTCCGAGTCAGGGGTGTAAAAAATTGCGGTGACCAAGCCTGGACAAACTGAGGCGATAAGATAACCTCAG
>CEMG01179715.1:0-13216 GCA_001179705.1 Baeospora myosura
TGAACAGATTCAACTTGCCCGACCCCTCCAGTCGTATCACTGAAAAGATTTAAAAGATAACGAGACCCTTTCTGGGTGTCCGAAGGTCCAAGCTCCTGCGATTTTGACCAATTCAAGTGCCACAACCCCCGGTACCCCCGTATGTTTCTACCAGGCCTTGATGATCACACAGCCCAATTGCCGAGCGGTGTTGGGGAAAGAACCTCTGTTAGTGGTCACCAAAAAGGATTTTCTTCCTGGATACGCGGACTCACTCCGGGAAACAATCTTCAGTCCCTCGACAACGGCGCAAGGGCATATGGTCCCTCCTTGTTCTGGTCTTCGATCTCTCAAACATTACTCTGCTACTGCACGTTGTTGAGGTCTACCCACCGAGATCCCCTCTTCGACATTCTTGCGAGTCCCAGGGATGGCCATTCCACGTGGCGTTTGGGTCGATGCGTTATAACCCAGGGACGTTGCCTGATACCCGAAAGATCAGGTAGGTCTTGATAAAACCAGCTCACTAGACATTCACTCCAACGAGTGCGGTGCTAATCTCGTGTACTGTAGCAGCTGGAGTCGAGAGTGGTCTGCTCCGACACGGAAAGACAGATCTAAGCAGCGAACAAGATACCTGTGGTGTTTACTCACGAATGGGGTCTTCGGATATCTGGTCTCAGGAATGGCGGTCCTCCTTTCCAATACTTTCTGACTTCTGAGTCGCCCCTTACTCTTTCAACACTGGCATGGACCTCTCTATTTCCTCCACAAAGGGTTACTTCGAGTCGTGTTTCGTGATCATGCAACGTCGCACTTGATTCGCGAGGAACAGGTAATTATGACATTTAACGAAGGAAATTGATACTGGCCCTTCACATCGTGGTATCTTCTCACCCGGTGTTCACGGGGATCCCTGGAGTTGGTCGTCCGAAGTCAACCGACGCTCAAATCGACTACAATACGAGTCATATGGCGTGGTGCTATCTCGAGCGCTGGTACCGACCATATTGCTATGTGCTCATCCTGGCGGACGGTCGAATGTATAGGTCACATACTTACTATGTGCTATGTATTTCGCAGGAGACATGAATTTCCACCTTGCTCAACCCACATCACTTTCAAAGGCTCGGGCATCGGTATGAGTGTTCTCCTCCATGTCAGGTCTGAAATGCAGCGAGTTGGTCTGTCTGCCTGACGGCTCGAAGCGCCCATTTTGTTACGTGTATACTGGCAGTGGCGTTGAAGGTGAAGGTGAGATCAAGCCAAAATCGACGCTATCCTGTTATGTTTTTCCGCGTCTGAGCCGCACACCAGCGCGGGCCACCCCGTGGTTAACTCGCCGTCTACGCCAGCAAGATTGAAGGTTATGTGTATAGCTATACTTGGTTCCGTCTTGGTGCGGTTTCGGAGAGGGCCTTTGGCCAGCCAATCAGAGCCCAGCACATTCTCCATCGGGATTACTTAATCAGCTACACGTGACCATACAGGGCGGAAATTTGAAAAAGGGAAATTCGCTTGACCGTCATCGTGCACCTGTCTTGGCTACATCTACCCTCTTACATACTACCTTCTCCCCCTCTTGCCACTCTCTTCGCCTCGTGGTCATTCACATCTCTACCCGCCTTTCCCTTGTTTCATGGGCGCTGCTTGTCCAATATCAATACTAGCCTTTACCGAATTCTCTGAATCGTCATGACAAGCACGGAAACACATCCTCGACCTGATTCCAGCTTCCAGCAACAGATGAAGATATGGACTAGGATATCGCCAGAGGTGGCATCGTATTTCGTTGGTGCGTCAAGTTTGTACGGCGATCCGTCGTTTCGACCTTCGGGACGCTGACCCGATTTGGGTGTGGGGTATCCACTTTAGCTGGAGGTTGTGCTGGTGCTGCCTCAAGAACTGTTGTTAGTCCACTGGAAAGACTAAAGATTATACAGTGAGTAGCTCTGACTTGGAAGCTTATATCGCATAGCTGATCATCTGGTTAACAAAGACAAGTGCAGCCTCGAACATCCGATTTGCAGTATAAAGGTGTCTGGAGAAGTCTCGTTCGCATGTGGACAGAGGAGGGGTTTAAAGGGTTCATGAGAGGCAATGGTATCAACTGTCTGCGGATAGTACCATACAGGTCCGTCCACTTTGCAAGTCTGCCTACTTAGCGGATCTTTGATGTTCCGGTTTCCATCTGTGCAGTGCCGTGCAATTTACGACCTACGAACAACTCAAAAAGGTGAGTGATTATCGATTTGACCTATGTGCGCACAATCACTGATGTCATATCTAGTGGTTCACTAGACATGGTTCGAAAGAACTTGATACGCCGAAGCGACTGATGAGTGGTGCCTTGGCTGGCATCACATCTGTCTGTTCGTGTCCATTCTTCTTTGCACTCGCCTCATCTGAATCTTCTATCTAGGCTCAACATACCCACTGGACCTCGTCCGAGCTCGCTTATCTATTGCGACCGCATCCATACCCCTCTCTGTACAACCTAAGCCTGCTACAGGCAATGCAGCATCTGCCTCATCTTCTGTGAAGCCCGCCTTATCTACTTCATACCATACATCCGCACCATTGTCACAAGTCACCTCTGCTATTCGGACATCTGCGTATACCGCGTCGGAGCTGACAATATGGGGCATGACACTGAAAATCGTGCGCGAGGAAGGCGGAATACGCGGTCTATATCGCGGTTTGGCCGCGACTGCCTTTGGTGTCGCACCTTACGTCGGAATCAATTTCGCGGCTTACGAATTCCTCCGTGGGGTGGTAACTCCTCCGGGAAAGAGCAGCGTTTTGCGCAAGTTATCATGCGGAGCGTTGGCGGGTATGTTTGCTATTTCCGGAAACACTTCGTTATAAATAATCTGACCTGTGCATATGTGAATGCAGGGTCGATATCCCAGACACTGACTTACCCCTTTGACGTTTTGCGTCGCAAGATGCAAGTGACTGGTATGAAGTCTGATGCCCTTGGGATCAGATACACGGGGGCTCTTGATGCTCTCGTTGGTATCGTCCGAACCGAGGGGGCTCGCGGTCTTTATCGTGGCTTGTGGCCTAATCTTCGTAAGTGGGATTTGCGGGATCATCTGAACTTTGCTGATGATCTATGTTGCTGATCGAACAGTGAAGGTCGCACCTAGCATAGCCACCTCATTTTTTACATACGAACTGGTGAGTTGATCGTGCTAATGAGCCCGTGTGCACTAATTTATCACCCTGAGGATAGGTCAGGGATTTCCTGGTGCCAGCTTGACCGATGATGCATGATGCCGTAGTTCCGAGTCGCGGAAAATATTATATTACTATCTTACAGTCTACATAGGGAAAGGAGGATGCTGCAGACACGCCGAACTATATTCTATAGAGCACTAGTAGATTGTGGATCCATCTGTCAGATGATGGGGCCTGGTTGTATCAGATGAAGGATACACATGTATTTGTTGATAGAATGGGACTATTAGAGATTGGTTTATGTTTGGTACAGAGCCATCACGGTTGTTGTTGGACTCTCCAGTCGACCACATGCCATCAACAACGATACCTCGTCAACGTCGTCCATTCCAGCGTGCATGAATACCTAACATACTGTGAGTTTCTTCAAGCAGTGATATCGTTGTTAGGAATCTCTTCGCGGCGTTGAGAAGTGGCAGGTCTGCCGACTGCGCAGCCTCTTTTTTTCACTCTGCCTCGCAACTCGCCCTTGACTGCTTTACGTTTTACTGACTGCTGACTCTTTCTATTTCAGATACCTCTAAAAGTCTTAATCTGCCTTCACGAGCTTTATCCCTGCGCAAATCTGCGTTTATCAATCGCCAATGACCACTCCTTCCGAGCAAGCCCGGGGGGGCCGTGCAGGCTGGCCTGACATCAACAACTCGCCGTTATCTTCAGCCTCCACTTCCGTGTCCTCCTCGTTCTCTTCATCCACAGGCTTTCGTATGCCTGCAGATTCCAGCCAGTCTGATCTTAACTCGTCGGATCATTCGGCTGCAGCCGCCCCAAAATGGACACTAGCCCACGACCATGTCGCACCTCCCCTCCCACCCCGTTCCTCTTCTTTCGCTGTTGCTATGGGCCAAAGTTATAGCAAAGCTTCGCCTCCAAACTCTCCTACTTCCGTTTCAGGCGGGTCCACTTCTAACTCCACTTCCAAGGGCATCTCTTTCGCAAATGCAGCAGTTGCCGGTAGCAAGCTGAAACGTGCCTTTGGTGCACGAAGGAAGAATAGGTCTCAAGATTCTTCTCAAATCTTAGCCAGCAGAAGTGAGAATGGAAGACAGGCGAATTCCCCTCCAATACAATCAGCTGGGGCTTCTACGTCATTCTACTCCCCCAAGTCAAATCCAACGACGCCGACACAGGTGACTGCACTGTCACCTAGATCTAGAGGCGTGAAGCTGACACTACAGCTTGCGACGCAGGTCTTAGGGGGTGGAAAGAGGTCTGCTAGGACATCGACACAACCTCCATCCCCCACTCCTCCCCCGCCACCTCCGAAACCTGCTTCTATGCAGTCAGCTAAGGTACCACCGCCAATCGCGGTACGCGGAGGCGAATATCGGGCCTCTATCATTCCCATAAGCCCCGGGATCTCCTCTGCTGTCAACTTCATGCGTTTAGGAGAGCAAATGAGGGATCAGGAACGGGCAGCTCAAGAAAAGGGGAAGCAGGTTGAGAAGATCCCATCGGATACGACGGGTGATTCAAAAGAATCCTGGCGGAAGAGCGACTCTACGATCAGCCATGTCACAATTCGTCCGGGAGCCACTGTGGGTAATCGGACGTCACGGCCTGTGTCAATGGCGGAGTCATTGCAATCTACACACACCATCGTCCCGGTTAATAAGAGATTGAGTGCGCTGATCACCGATGCTGACTTTGTCATGGCGGAGGAGGATGATGACACGTCTTTTACGTCGGTCAAAGAAGACCTACCCATGGTCTCTGCTAAACCATCACCGCCGTCTTCAGTACGATCCAAGAATCGCCGTTCAATGTCCCTCAACCTTGGCCCAACTCAATCGAAGGTGGCAGTACCCGCGTCCCTATCATCAACTGGGGTGGTGATGGCCACAGCTTTCAAGCAGCCTACAAAATCCCTCCCCGATTCACCTCCCCTGAGCCCACCACTTCCTGCAAGAGAGACGCCCACCCTTACCAGGACTGCTGCCAACGGCTTCATTTCCCCGTCTAGCTCGGGATTGCAAAGTACCGGTAACAACATCCGCGGCCGACTCGCTGCGTGGACTGCAACCAGTAACACAAACTCTTCGCGGCAGGACCAACCCCCGCCTAAGCTTCCGCCTCGACCACCACGTCATACACCGTCACCGGGCCCTCCACCGAGTCACGGACCATCGCTGAGACAGACTGCCATCAGCATGAGTACTGGGTTCGCACCTGCCGCTGGGCTAGCGAAGCGTGCGGTTGAGAAGATGGGTCGTGCTTGGGGCGGACTGTCCTCAGGTTCCACCGCCTCAGGATATTCTTCTTCATCATCCTCTGGTCCCTCGTCTTACTCCGATCACCAATTGGCACGCACGTCATCCAACCAGTCTGGTAGTGGACACAACTTCCTTCCAGTAGGCAAAGGCAAACCTCGGAGAACGCCTGACGCTCCTTCTGGAGCATGGAGCGTTAGCTCGTCCATTGGTTCTACGTCGTTGTCAGATTCAGAAGCTTTCACGACCCCGTCCGGTCCTAGTCTCGGAGAGCGTGTGAGAGGACCTCTGCGAGGGTCTGGCAATGTCGTTTTCGGCAAAGATTTGAGGACAGTGGTGAGGGAGACGATGGTGGGGGTTGGTGTGGGCGCTCATGGCTATCGTAATGGGCCACGAAAGTCCCTCGAGAGACAGGACAACGAGGTCGATTTGACCGCCTTGGAAGGAAGGCTGCTGCCAGCTCTAGTGATGAGGTGCGCCGAGCATCTCTTGATATGGGGTGTGCAGGAGGAGGGGCTATTCCGGTTCGTATATTTCTGGTACTCGAGGAGGATATGAAATGCTGAATCGTTTCACTTGTGACAGGGTGAGCGGACGTCCGTCCCACGTTACAAAAATACGGACCGAATTCGATACAGGCAAGCTTTGTTCTTCGCATTGCATGCGCCCTGCTAATGCTTGATCTAGGAGCCGATTATGATATGAAAGATTGCTCACCTGGTGAACTCGACCCTCACTCCGTAGCGTCGGTCTTTAAAGCATTTTTGCGCGAACGTAAGCTTCTTCGCACATTTTCCATGGCCGTGGTCTGACTCTTAGCAGTGCCAGAGCCCATTTTGACGCACGACCTGATTCCATACTTCGAAGCCGCGTTGTCACAAGAAACCAACACGAATGCACAAGAGGCTGTGAACCTTCCTCGGATCGGTGGAAGGGGTCCTGGGTTACCGTCGGGACCTAAGGGTGGTGGACTGCCAGCGCTTCGGAAGCCCCCTTCACTATCAACACTTGCGATGCCTACCTTCAGTGGCATGCGTCCACCGTCCAAGTCCTTCATTAACGCGCTGAAGTCGCTCATCTCCCAACTCCCGTTCGAGAATAGGGATCTCATCAGGACTGTCACGGAGCTGATCAAAGCCACCGCGAAGGAGCAGAAAACAACTAAGATGCCATTGAGCAACTTACTTTTGGTCTTTTGCCCCAGTCTCAACATGAGCCCACCGTTGCTAAGGGTGTTGTGTGAGGCGGAAGATATATGGGAGGGCCCGCCGCTTGAGTCGCCTGTCATCGATATCAAGAGGCAGACCTTGGGAGTCCTGGATATTAGCCCGATTTCCCCAACTCGCAATGAGACGAAGTCGGTTGTGGAGGTCGACGAGGAAGACGGTGATCTGGACAGCGAAGAGTTCTCTGATGCGGAGGATATGCCGGAGGAGGCAATTTCGGAAGTAAATAAGGCAGATATTCCATTTCCTGCCGTGGAACCCCCCAGTCCTCCGCAAAATGGAGGGCACGATAATAACAAGAGTACCGTCTCGAGGCCTAGGCCGGTGGGTCCCCGGCGTGCGGCCGTTCCAGCGGTGGTTTTCAGGGATGTCGATGCAGTTGGGGTGGATGTGACGCAGGTGTCGACGGGAGATACTTTGCAGGCTTCCACACCTTATGCGTCGGCCGCCGCTGCTACCTCTTCTGAGTCTACGTCTCTTCGGGATGATGTGTCATCCTGCCTTTCCACTTCCGAAGGTTGTTCGATAACTTCTCAATCTTCGCGTGCCGAGGCGCTCTCTCCGCCCCCTCTGTCGTCGTCGGCTGAATCATTAGCCACACCCTCTAGCTCGTCGGCTGAGCCATCTCTTTTGCACATTCCAATCGAGAAGGACCAGTTCACCAAATCAGAGCCTTCCAGGTCCCCAGTCATCGCAGATGTGACAGAACTTCCTCTTCCTTCCACTCCTCGCAAACTCCACATTAGCGGTCCGATCCAATTCCCCACAACGTCTGGTAGTGCACCATCGTCACCTCTCTCCCCGAGAAGATCTATGACCTTGCTATCCCTTCAAAACCTGCAAGGCAACTCAGAGTTGCAACCTGGCATGACAAACTCAGCCCCATCTTCACCGCTTAGAAGAATGAAGAAACCTTCTTTGCATCTTCTCTTTACCAAGCGTTCAGCGTCGCCCCTGACTTCTTCTCACTCGTCCTCGGGCAATCCTTTCATCTCCTCACCGTACATGCAGACACCGAAAGCCGCATCCGAATCGTCCGTATCAACTCCGATTTCTGCTGTCACGGCCCCCCAGTATAGCACCTATACGCTTGACACGCCGATCGAGTCGTCTCCCTTGCGACTAGGCTTAGGCCTGGATATGGAGAACACATCACCGAGGAGAGACGATGACATTGACGTCGAGACGGCTTCCGTTACTGTTGAAGATGCTGAAGATGATACTTCCGCATCCTACTTCCCTGGAGAAACACCTATTGCTGATCGATATCGATCGGGCCCAAATTCTACGTTGTCCCTGGCCGGGACCACCTCTACCCCACCGGTATCCCACTTGCGGCTTCGACCTACGCTCAGAACCAGATCATCGTCCAAGGCATCCTTCTTGTCAACTGCATCCTCTAATCATCTTGGGCTCCTTGATGACGAGGACGAAGAGGACTGGACGAAGAGCGTCCTTATGGCTGCAGACTTCAACATCACGGATGTTCAAGGGAGCATCCCATCCTCATCTCGTTAGCAAATGATATCCTCGGCTCAATACTTAATACACATCGCTGGCGCGAAAGGTGGCTGCGTCTTCTACATACCCAACATTCACTTCCATTTCCTCAAATGCCTCAGTGCAGGCACTTGAAGTTGCTCGTAGTTATGTATTACATCTGTTTATGCCACATCGTCGATCCGCATACTTTACACTAGTCTACTATACCTCATGGACTTCGGATACTATTATCTCTGCATATCAAACAAACTCATCCGCATTTTGCCCCAGCATCTATCGCACGTGTCTATGTTGTTCTTCTCGTATGTAGGGTTCATCGATTTAAGTAATTATTGAAATTTGAAACGTCATTCCTTCGTTTCAACTTTTCGATTGTACCATCGCTGTTGCACGTGGCTGTGCTTTAGACGCGTTAGTCGAGTCGTCATGATGACATTGAAATGGATGCGGAGCCAAACAGTCTCGCTCAATTTCGCTGGGAGCGTATCGATTATCAGTTTCCTCCTTTGCTTCTCCTTTCACTCGTGTCTCACTACCGCGGTTTCTTCTCTAATCTCGCCCTAACCGATCATGGCGCCAGATGCACTCAGGAAGGTGCAGGAGAAACTCTTCAGGAACATTGCAGCAGATGGAGATCCCCAGCAGACGCCAGAGAAAGACGCTGGTCTGACGATTGACATTCCAAAGCCCCCTGCAACTCCAACACCACCGCCCAAGTTCAAGCAGTCAGAGCCCTCGCCAAAGAATGCAGACGATCCTGAACCTAGGAGTTATCGCGAGCGCCTCCAGCAGAAGCTAGGCAATGAATACAAGGGCGTGGAGAGGTTTCGTCTCGACGAGGACGAAAAAAAGAACAAACACTGGAAGCGGTGGGGTCCTTATCTCAGCGATAGGCAATGGGTAAGTCGTCGATGACGTCCCGGTTGTTCCACCCGTTTACGTGTTTACGATAACAGGCTACCGTCCGCGAGGATTATTCGGCAAACGGTGACGCATGGAGTCATTTCCCTCATGAAGCTGCGCGTTCTCGCGCGTATCGATGGGGTGAAGACGGTATAGCTGGAATCTCAGACAACCACCAGCGTCTATGCTTTGGTCTTTCTCTCTGGAATGGCGAAGATCCCATTCTGAAAGAACGCCTATTTGGCGTGACTGGTCATCAAGGAAATCATGGCGAGGACGTCAAAGAGCTCTACTACTACCTCGATTCGACTCCAACGCACTCGTACATGAAATTCTTGTACAAGTATCCACAGAGACGGTATCCATATGAAGAACTGGTCACGGAAAATCAGCAGCGTAGTCGTGATGTCTCGGAGTACGAGATCATGGACTCGGACGCGTTCGATGATGACCGCTACTGGGATGTCTTCGTCGAGGTCTGCTCTTTTCTTGATCTCCTGATCTGCTTGCCTGATGAATATTTTAGTACGCAAAAGATGAAGAGGATCCAGACAATCTTTACATTCGCATCACGAGCTACAATCGTGGTCCGGACCCAGCAACTCTCCATATTATCCCGCAGCTCTGGTTCCCGAACACTTGGTCTTGGCCTCTTGAAAAGCCTCCCATGCCTACCCTCACGGCATCCGTTCGACATGATATAAAATGCGTCACCGCGAGACATCCTGAGATGAACAAAACACATCTCTACTGTCTCCCTTCCCCACCTCCCGTTGCTCCTTCCGGTGCCTTCGATGAAGATTTAGATGCAGTAGAACCAGACCTTCTTTTCACCGAAAACAACACGAACTTCAGCAGGCTCTATGGCGGACAAAATGAGACTCCCTTTGTCAAAGACGGCTTCCACGACCATATCATTCCTTCCCATCGACCACCCACGTCTGAGTCCGAGGAACACTTCTTCTCACCTAGAATTCGCTCCAGGACCGCGTCTACATTTGGCTCTGAAGCACCAGAGGAGCCAGAGGAAGGGCCATGCACCCCCTTCCCGCAGCGGTCATCATTCGTCAACCCAGACATGACGGGTACGAAGTCCGCCGCTCACTACACGTTCCGCGACGTTCCAGGTCAAGGCGGATGCGCCGTCGTGCGCTTGAAGCTAACTCCCCTCACTCCCAAGAAGGATCCTAGCATCGAAGACGAGGGTATCTTCGATGACGAGGTTGAGGCACGGAGGCAGGAAGCGGACGAGTTTTACAACTCGCTTGTATTGGGACCAATCAGCGAGGATCTGAAGCAAATCATGAGGCAGGCACTTGGAGGGATGCTGTGGACGAAGCAGTACTACAAGTTCATCCAGAAGGAATGGATCGAAGGTGATCCAGGCCAGCCTGCTCCCCCGCCGGAGCGTAAATACGTCAGGAACAGGGTAAGCGAAATCGTTCTCATCGTACTGAAATCGACTAATGCCATTGGTGTGTACCCAGGAGTGGCGTCACATGCATATTGCCGATATTCTGTCAATGCCTGATAAGTGAGTCGAATTTGTCTCTGTGACTCATCTGCATATATTGACCTACCTCACTTCTAGGTGGGAATATCCCTTCTTCGCTGCCTGGGATACTGCTTTCCATTGTATTCCACTGGCTGTAGCGGACCCTGCATTCGCCAAGAAGCAGTTAGACGTTCTCACAAGAGAGTGGTACATGAAGCCTGATGGTCAGATTCCTGCCTATGAATGGAATTTCAGCGATGTCAATCCTCCCGTCCACGCTTGGTAAGCCGCGGTTGATCACGTCGCCGTGGCTCAAATTGCTGAAATTATCACTTAATATAGGGCGACATTCCGGGTGTTCAAGATCGAGAGAAAACTCTATGGGAGAGAAGACTTGCCGTTCCTTGAACGTGTGTTCCAAAAACTGCTTCTTAACTTCACCTGGTCAGTGCATACCGAGCTTCTTGTTTAAACATAGAGTTCATGTCTTTATTTTTAGGTGGGTCAACCGCAAGGATCAAGGAGGTAATAATGTCTTCGAAGGAGGATTCCTTGGTTTGGACAACATCGGTGCATTCAATCGTTCGGAGCCATTGCCTACCGGTGGAAGCCTTCGTCAAGCCGACGGAACAGCGTGGATGGCCTTCTACTGTCTCAACATGCAAGTCATCTATTTTAGCTATCAGAGTTTCCTCTGTATTGACCGTCAAAATAGGCTCAGCATCGCGCTAGAACTTGCCAAGCATAATCCCGTATATGAAGACATCGCTTCCAAATTCTTTGAGGTTCGGGATACTTGCGCCTGATCTTTTCTCCATTGTGCTGACACTCGGACCTCATCAGCACTTCATCTTCATTGCCGATGCCATGACCTACAAGCAGGGCGACAGCGAGCAAAGCCTGTGGAATGAGGAAGACGGGATGTATTACGATGCCATAGATTTCGGCCCAGGAAACTCGATGCAGTTACCCGTCCGCAGTCTCGTCGGTCTAATCCCCTTGTACGGAACCCTGGTACTGGAGCCCGCGACGTTGAATCGGTTCCCTGGGTTCAAGAAACGCGTTGAGTGGTTCCTTGACAATCGCCCGGAGATCTCCACGAGGAATATGGCCAATATGAAGGGTGTGTATCATTTACATATTGCTTGCGCTTTAATTCATTTATCCTCTCACCCTAGCGAGTGGGAAGGACCATCGGAGGTTGTTAGCTCTGGCGAGCAAGGAAAGGCTCATCAAAATCCTTTCCAAAATGTTGGATGAAGACGAGTTCTTGAGTGAACACGGCATCCGATCGTGCGTGCCTTCATTGCATCAGTGCTCGTGTATCGGCTTGCTGAAAGTTGACATCATTTTCGCACTGTAGGCTCTCTAAGAAGCACAAAGATAACCCTTGGGGAATGGATGTGAACGGTCAACGCTACGAGGTTGGCTATTGGCCCGGAGACTCGCGGTCCGGCATGTTCGGTGGGAACTCGAATTGGAGGGGGCCGATTTGTGAGAGCATGCCCTATAATTACTGTGGTCCTTCGTTCTCATCATCATTTTCAGGGCTGGCAACCAATTTCTTGCTGATTGAAAGTCTCCAGCGCTTCTACCAGTACTATGGCGACGATCTTCAGGTAAGGGTCATCATTGGTTGTGGCTTTGAGAGGTGTGAGCTGATAATATTATGTAGGTTGAATGTCCAACTGGGAGCGGAGACTACATGAACCTTGTTGGGGTAGCAGAAGAGATCCAGCATCGGATTATCCACATCTTTGGGCGCGATATGCAGGGACGACGAGCGACAAATGGCGGCAACCACAAGCTCAATCACGACCCGCACTTCCGCGACTATGTTTGGTTCTATGAAGTAAGCAAGCAAGACTGTTCTGCCTAGTCTAGACTGACTCTTCTCCCTCCAGTTTTTCCACGCTGACAATGGTCGGGGTCTCGGAGCGTCTCACCAAACTGGCTGGTATGTCGGACACGAATCCTTGAAGTGACCTCTATAATTGATGTTTTCCTCTCAGGTCTGGTCTTGTTGCGTATCACATTCTTCAGAGTGGTGCGACTTGCCGCCTGCCCAAGACACCGCGAAGTATGTATACTGTTTCAACCCATCTTTTCCTTGTCTGATCCATTTTACAGCACCCCGAAGTCTCGCACACCACTACTTTGATGTATGTATCCTCCCTTTATCATTGTTCATATCGCTAATGCAACTCTTTATCGACAGGAAACCATCGGAGGCGAGTCAGAATTTGGTGACGACGCAAAATCGTCGTTCAGCATGATGAGCGGCTACGATCGTAATACTCTTGGTGATATATCTCCCGATGCTTTGTAGAAATCTCGAGATGCCAGTGTTTGGGAACTTGTTGGAACTGTTTAGAGAATTGTGTTGTACTTTCAAAGACTTCAGTGATGCGACTAGACTGTAGCATAATATACGTAACTGATCTGGGATTGGCTGAGTCACCACGATAGGCTTTTACAGCCTATCTTCGATGTAGACGTTCACATCCACCGGGACCATCCACCAAACGCACCTGCACCTTCCATTCCTTGGCCTATACGGAGGCGTGCATCTGAAGCAGGCGCTCAGAAACTTGCCAAGCGGGCCGTCCAGTCAGATCAACGAGACCGCCAAAATCATGTGCCAGTTTGGTACAGGC
>CEMG01179720.1:0-10988 GCA_001179705.1 Baeospora myosura
ATCGGCAGCAGCTGCGGGATATGCTGCAACTCAGGCGCCCTGAGCGCCGTTGCCCCTTTTCCCCCTTTTCCAGCTTTTTGCGCGCGGGGCTTCTTGGGCGGGGGCGGGGGAGGTGGAGAGGAGTCGCGGGATGTGCGAGGGTTAGGAGGGTGAGAAGAGTCATGGGAGGGATGGGAGTTGGATGAGTTGGAAGAGTTGTAGGATGAGTTATGAGAGAGCTTGGAGGGCGAGGCTGGGACGTGGGTATGGGAGGAAGAAGACGCGTGGAAGGAAGAGGACGCGTGGAAGGAAGAAGACGGCGAGGGGCTCGGCGGGAGTGGCTTCGATGCAGCAGTAGCTAGATAATCCTTATTCGGGAGCGGCGGTATATTACTCGAGAGTGGCGGCATATTACTCGGGAGAGGCGGTACAGGCGGGACGTCGGGATTCTGCCGGGAGGGTGTCGACTGATTCGAATTCGAGTCGTTATTATTCCTAAACGTCATACTCTTCAGCCTCTTGAGTGACAACGACCGTTTCTGCGGTGTCTGTTCCGGAGTTCGAGTCTGCGACCGCGCGGTGCGTATATGCGGCGGAGGAGCTGCCTTCGGCGGAAGCCTCGGTGTCCGCTCCACGCTGCCCTCCTCGCTGCTCTCCTCACTTCCGTCCTCAGAACTACTATCCTCCTCAGACCCCGTCTCATACTCGCTCGACTCCTCCTCGCTCTCCTCATCCGTCTGCTCCGCCGCCAAATCATCCGCATCCCCCTGAATCAGCTCCCCAAAGCTAATCTCGCCCAGCACGCCATTAACCATAAGCTGCGTCGCCTCGTCCTCCGCATCCGCCTCGCTCTGGTTCTGGTTCTTCCCAAAGCGGCGCCGCAGCTTGTCCTCGTAGGCGACTTTGAGCTTGTAGTGGTACAGCGCGACTTTATCGACCTCCGCGAGGATGTCCGCGCGGCCCTGCCTGGTGTGCGGGAGGAGGAACTCGAGGCTGACGGGGGCGCCGAGGCCCTCGCGGATGACGGTGAGGAAGAGCTCGATCCAGCGCATGAGGCTGTCGAAGAGGCCTTCGCCCTTGGTGTGCACTTTGTAGACGAAGCCGTAGAAGGCTTGTTCGTGCCGTTGGATGAGGTCGATGAAGGCTTGGACGGTGCGGTGCGGGTCTTCTTGGCTGACTGCGTGCGATGAAGCATCGGGTGAGTGCTAAGGTGATGAAGTCGACGGATGGGAAACTCACGTTCTTCGGTTTGCTCGACGGTCTTGATGAGATCGTTGATGAAGCTTTGCAAGTCGCCCAACGAGTCCCCTATGCTCGCAGCGCGGTATACCTGGGCGAGAGGTGAATAGAAGATCGTTATTATATCCTTCAGCAGGTCGGCCGTATATCCCTAGCACACAATGCTCATTAGATTGACACCCCCAAAGCAAAGACGAAAGGTGATACCTCGAAAACCAGAGCGATCAACTGCTCACGGTCGCGGAGACGCGAGTACAGATTCGCAAGCACCTTGAGATCCTCGTACAGCCACGCGTCGTCGTCCTGCGGCCCGTCATCGTCATCCGAATCGGCCAGAGACTCCCGGTGTTTCTGGTATAGAGCATGTGCGCGGTGGGCTTTCGCGACGCGGTGCATCTGAGCTCGCGAGAGGACCGGTTCGTCGCCCGAGCGGAGGACGACGGTGAGAAGGTTCATGTGCTCCGAGGCTGGTATAGCGTGGGTGATGAGTTCTGGGATCGACGAGGAAGGTTTAAGGTAGGTGTGTGACGTACCTGCATCCGCTTTGAACATATCCTGGATTTCTCGGGGGGCGTAGACGAATTGGCGGATCTTCTCGCACACGACGGGGTCGTCGACTTTGTCCTTGACTGCTTCGATTTCTTCCTCGAGTGCCCTGACCTCTTCTGTCAGGGAGCCCGTGAACATTCTGCGAGGTGAGCGTGTTCAGTCAGCATAGCGAAGCATTGTTGATCATGTGTTACGGACCTCTGAAGTAGACTTCGTCCACCAAACGGCTGAGCCAAGAAGAGATCCAGAATGGCTTTGTGTAATTGGATGAGACGAAGATGACGGTGATTATGAACGGGATAAACGCACTTCTGATCATCCCAATCGGATTACTTATTTTCAGAGCGGTCTTCATCATGAAATACGGCATTAGACCGTGTATCCGTTTCAGACTCGAGAACGTCTCCGATGCATTGTCCGACGCGACGAATTGTTGGAACACCGTCGACGCTAGACTGGATTCCCAGGGTTAGTACACACCAAAAGGGGATGGAAAGACTAGGAGAAACTCACGACATCCGTGCCCATTCGAGCACTGCCTTGTAATTTGAAGGTAGATCTTCTACTCGAGGGGTAACCTTGATCGTCGAAAATACCTGCGTAAGACCATCTGGCACGATACGAATGAGATCGGAGTCAGGTGTAGTTATGTTGAAAAAACGCACCTCTGCCCATGAGATCGCCCTTGACGCTCTTGACAGCATCCCGAAGGGCATCGACACGACTTGCAATCTCTTTAGCAAACCTCCGCCTCCCGTCTTCCCGAACTCTATCAGCCTCGTCCCGCCTCGACGCATCCTCGAGCTCCTCCGGACTCAGCGTCGTTGGCGCAGATAACAAGAAGGACTGCAGCACGGACGACGAGCCAACCGTCGATGCCAGTAATGTATGCAAGTATGCTCGAAGCGTCAATCGGTTCTTCTCCCGCGCCAGCCGTGAAGGGGTGGAGTTGGCGAAGGAGGGCGACTGGGGGGAATCGAGGCTGTCGTAGGTATCTTGCCGGCGTAGTGTGGGTACAGCACTCAGCGGTGATGCCGCAGAGGGCGCTTCGACGGTCGTTCGGTCTTTCGGTGGCGGAGGAGGTATATCTTCCTGTGGGAAGGCTTTCCGGAGCTATACTCGACGCGTCAGTATCGAGATCGACATGAATCAAGTGGGAGTCAAAGTACGAACTTCGATTGACAGGGTCTTAAAGTCACCATATCGGCGCGACACAAACCAGTCTGGTTGATTTGAACGGCGCGTGCGCACGATGAATTCCTGATGATAATTTAATTACATTGAATAGAAGGAGATTGAGTGAACGCGATCTCCGAACCTCATGTACTCGACTCCGCACCCTCCCTTTGTCCACCACGGTTCTAACACTAACGATGTTCACTTCAAAGATGTCTCGCTCTTTGAGCATCTTCGCCTGGCGCTTCCGGGTCAACTCCTCTAGTCGATCGAGGTCAGCCTGGGTAAGCCGGACAACCTCCTCCTTTTCGACCAGTTTCGTGGCGGCGCCCAGAAAAAGTGATAGGTTACGCTCTAGCTTGGCCAGCAGCTTCAGCCGGGTCGCTTGTTCCGATTTCTCCGGATCCTCTTCAAAGACAGAGGTGGGAGACAGATTCCGTGAAAGCATCGAGGCCATGAAGGGCTGGAGTTTCTCCGAGTAGAAATCCTTGGGCGCTGCGGCCATGAATGGAAACGTGAGGAAGAACTGGCGGAATATGTACCGCAAAAATGGTAGATCGAGGGCCGGAGCATCCTTGGGTGGCGGCGAGAAAGGAGGGCCCAAATAAGAGAAGGTAGATACATTATTAGGCGCAGATGTAGTAATAGCATCGAGCTCGCTATCGAACTGAAGCTGAATGAGAGATTTCTTGAGATAATGGGCTCTAATGGGAGTGAGATCCGAGGGTAATTCAGGCTTGCTCTCGGACACCGGGGAGGAAACGAGCTCGTCGTTGGTAACAGTTTCAGATTCTGGTGGGGGTTCATCTGGATTGATAGGTGGTGGAGGAATATTGCGAGTAGGACGCCTTGGCCTTGGGGAGGAAGTGCTCTGCAGCGAGCCCGACGATGAGGAGGCCATGGGCGTTCAGTCAAGAGATATGATGCAGGGTGCCATGATGTAACGGTGATGATGTAATCGTGTATAGTAACTAGCAAAACATAAACGAAAGCATTGAAACAGATATGGAGAGCGATACAGTAAGGCAGAGATGGATAACAATACATGCACAGCAAGTTTAGGGAGCATAGACTTTTTCACCCCGATACGTCGTCCCACTGGGATCCAGCAGTCTTTTGAGCTTCAGGGCGACCTTTCGGACCCCTGCTGTGCCTTCCTCGAGCCCTCTAAATGACCCTGCGATGCTCCAGCATTCAGAGCATGCCCTGGACGCGGTATTGAGAGTCTCCAGCTCCAGTTCCTCCTTCAAATGAAGGGCGACCATGACGTCGACCAGTTGATTGAACCCGGTAAACCAGGTGTGTATCCCGGAGTCTGGGTTCATAGTCGTGTCCGATGAAAGAAACGAGGGCGAGAGGCCAATGCATTGGCGAAGGATGGTCTGGTCAATAGACTGCGAGTCTTGGGTCATCCGTGTAAGGACTTGAACGACGAAGGCGCCATAATCTGTGGGTGGATTCAGGTCTTCCTGTACGAAGGTGAGAGACTGTACACGCGCAAGTGCAGAGAGACGTACCTCCAACTCCATCAAGGATCAGTAAAGATCTGAGGAGCAGACTGGCTGCTTTAAAAGCGTTTGGAGACCCGCTGAAATAATAAATTTTGCCTTCGATCGGGGGCTTTAGAGAGTCGAGGCCATTGTGGGGAAGGAACAAGGGGGAAGAAGAAAGAAGTATAGCCTCGGGGTTTGCCGGTCCGATCTTGTTGGCCTCGATTGCGCGTTTCAAACTTTTTTGGAACTGACTGCAGTCATGAATATTCTAACCAACGTCCTTTCCCAGCTCACCCCCCCGCCTATCGTGAACCCTCTCGAGTATGACGGCTGGGAGTACAAGTGGAAATTCCTCGTCTTCAGACCGGCTCGTGAGTCTCAGTGTTGGCGAACGAGAACGTTGAACATATCGCGCAAACAGTGTTGAAGAATGAGCTGTTCCTGCTCGGTGGATTGATCTTTTACATGGTCTTTGCCTTCTGGGGTAGTTCAAGCAACTCCAGAAAGGTGCACAAATGGTATGCTACATCTTTACCATATTTCGACTGCGCTAAGCTCCCCTAAAGGCTGAACGCGCACCTACCTCTCCTTGAGAAGCAGTTCGCTCAACCCAACGTCAAGGGGCTGACACAAGATGGATACTCGGACTTCTTTGTCTTCTCCACGGGCAGGCGCAACATCGCGTCCCTTCACTCTGTCTTCGCTCTTCGTCCACGTCACGATTTCTTCCAATGGGCGTTCCAAACACTGAGGACTTTTGTCGACTTGCAGTACCGTCCTCAGGATGAGCTTCTGTTGGACTTTAAGTTACTTCCCGGCGCTCTTCCGGAAAATTTCGTGTGGGGCGTTGTGGCAAAGGACGAGCTTCTTAACGTGAAGAGCGATCGCTGGGACTTGGTATGTCATTTGACTTGTTCGTGCCCAGCAGATTAATAAATGGCGCCACAAAGACGTTTACCAAAACCACCGAAAACCCGCTCCTTCCACCTAGCCTCTCGCTCATGTCAGGTAATGGAACCGTTCGGGTTTCACCAGCAGAAACTAAAAACATCACCATCAGAATTTGCCGATGTTACCGACACCATCTTCAGGACCTCCACGCTCGCTACCATTCTGAATGATCCCAAATCCCTTACCTACTTCCGCTCTCTTTCTGTGAGTCTTCTACCTCCTTGTGTCGTCATTTTAACATTCTAACCCCGACATTCCGCAGGTGACCGATCAACCCCGCGAACGTCCTGGTGTCCCCCTCCTGCCCAACGAACGCGAGAAACACGTTCTCCTCAGCCTCAGGGCCCCACCAGCCTCTCACGCAAAAGACACCCTCGAACTCGTCACCGCTCTCTTCGGCTTCGTCGACTCCCTGAACAAGGTCGTCCTGCGTCCTGAAACGAAGACCAAGCTGCGCAAAATCCGCGAGGAGCTCGATAAGTCGATCAAGGAGGACTCGGAGAAGGAAAAGAAGGAAGAGGTAACGTTATCTGCTCCCGATGCCACCCCATACACTTTTCATGTGCCTCGCAACCCAGTACTTACTAACGGTTAACACTTTACCCACAGCTCGAATTGGCTAAGGAAGACGCGAGGGCTGCTAAGCGGAAAGCCGAGGAGGAGAGGATCGCTAAATTACCTGCGTCGGAGCAGCAAAAGGTTTGTCACCCCACCTCGTTTATGTCAACACATTCAATGAGCTCATCGTGTCCTATTATTGTGACTACATTAGATCCTCGAAAAGGAGAAGAAGCGCACGCTTCGCAAGCAGCAGGGCAAGCAGTCTGTCCGGAAATAATTATGTGTATGGCTTCCTAGTAATTTATTGCTGATAAATACACAGTATGCGATGTGGATGTGGTTCTCTATACAAAACAGATGATAATGATAAGCATAGCAGAGATAGTAGAAGAAACGAATCATGAAGAGGGGGACGACGTGCTGTCTGGCCCTGTAGAAGTTCTTGGGCTCCTACTGGTGCTGGGAGATTTGAGACGCTTCTTGTCTGTCGACACCACCTCATCGACATCACCAGCAGCCTTGCCATCCACCTCCGACTTCGCACCATTGACTTCAGGCGGCTTCAGTGGTCCCCTCCTCGCTCCCCAGCTCGTGAAGAACCTCAACAACCACATTGGCCTGATGTTTGGATGCTCGACCACATCCACATCCGCCTCATCCTCCTCCGAAGGCTGCTGGTGTGTAAAGTCCCTATTCCGATCCACCAGATCCTCTTCCTCGACTTCACTCTCTGTGCGCCCCATATGATCCACCAAACGCTTCTGACCATCCACCGTCCACTGCAGCCTATTAAATCGCCCGTGGGCACCATGTTTGCCCGCCGGCACCCGTCTGCTCCCAGTGCCAAATGCTTTATCACGCAGCTCGACGACCTTTTGCCGCGACGGGTTCGCCAGGTGCCATAGATCAGGGATACGAAACTGCTCGGACTCGTACCAGAGGGTGTTGGTGGCTTGCGTAATTTTGTCTGCTTTTGCGTTCTCGAGGTCGATGTCTGAGAGAACTTTGGTGCGGGATTCGACTTCGGCGAGGGACTGGAGGTGGGTTTGATAGTCTGAACGAAGAAGGGTGTTTGTTTCGGACAGTCTGGAGGTCAAGACCTGAAATGTTCATTTGAAATCAATAGGATGTCTAGGGACGTATGAAGGAACTTACTTGTAAAGTAGCGATGACATTCTTCAGGTGTTCCTCCCTCCTTAGCATTATCAAAGACTGTCCGCATAGCTCCACGTCAATTCGCATTCTTTGGATAGATAGAACCTGGACATCGTCTAGAGACGATAGATCATGGAAGCTTCTACGCCTGCAAAGACCGTCAGCCCCGACATCAAACATGGCATGCAAAACTCACCGTTTTGTGCCGTACTCGATTGACCTCTTCCTCGTGGTCGAGTAGTCCTTGCTTCTTGGCCTCTTTCTCTCCTGTTCCTCCCACCTTACCACCTTCCGTCTACTCCTCCCGTCGTCCTTCACATCTTGCTGTACCCCTTCCTCTTCGTCGTCCTCTCCTCCTGCTGCACCCTCACCATGACCTCGCGCACCCGCCTCCTCTCCGCTGCCTTCCTCATCTGTCATGTTTCTCGCACTAATCGGATCCGACCAACTTGACACCCGCGCTGTCGCTGGGAAGGAATTCCCCCATGGCCGCTTCCTCACGAACGCCGACACCTTCTCGTCATACTCCGGGTCGCCCGCATTGACGTTCATGCTGTATTTCTTCCTACCATTAGCGCCTAGTGAGAAATTCCTCTCCCCGATCGACTGAAGCACAAACGGCTTTGGCGTACGCGGGTCATCACCGACGGGCGAAACCTGCCCGCTACTTAGAAGATCGTCATCCTCGTTGGCGTATGGTCTGTCCCCGATGATGACCACGGGGACCAATACAGGTGATTGCGGCTGTGAGCGCAAAGATCCGCCGCTGAACCCGCCGCCCACTCCGCCACCTAATCCACCGAGTCTTCGGGTGACCTCGCTGGCGAGAGAAACGTCGCCCGTGCCGCTGCCGCTGATAGATGGGTTGGTGTTCGCAGAGTCGATGGAGAATTTGCGCGGGGAGCGTGTGCCTTTGTTATTAGAGTCTCTAGAGTCTCTAAATTCTTTAGGCCCTTTGGCGGGTGAAATCGACGGAGACGCAGTGGTGGAGTTCACAGCAGCGATGTCAACGCTACTGCGCTGATCTTTCTTCCGGGCGAGCTTCCCGTCTAGTTTCGTTATTCTGTAAAGTGAAAGACATCAGTAAAGAACCAATAATGGGAGAATCTTCGAAAATAACTTACCCAGTCCAACTCTCAATCTTGCCTCTCACTTTCCCACTCCGTCCCCAGAGCCCTCCCCCGCCGCCTCCACTACTCACACTCCCAAAAGGCATATCGCTTTCCTCCTCCGTGCTCCGTCCATCCACCACCCCACCATATTCACCACCATTGCCATCCACCGCATTCTTCCCACCCCTTCGCATTCTCGCGCCGCCCAAGCCCAAACGCGACTGCGACTGGTCATCCGTGTCCCCGTCGCTCCATAGCCCTCCAAAGCCAAAGGGCTTCCTTCCGGAATCTCTCTGTGTGCTTTGTGCTTCGAGGTGCCCATCAAGAGAGAGTACGCGGTCTCTCACACTTCCTCCCAGACCCGCATCAACCATTCCCCCGCCCCTCCACCCCGCNCGTGATCCTCCTCCCTCTGCACAATCCTCTCCCTCAACCTTGCTACAATCGCCACCTTGCCGCCCCAAAGCCCCCTCACGCTGCCAGCAATCGAACCAGAGACGAGCTTCGAGGGGTCTTTGTCGTATTTGTCATACTTTTCAGTGGCGTATTCTCTCCGATCTTGTGATGCATACGAGTTGTTTCCGTATGACCCCCGACGTCTTGGACTCGGTATGGGAACCCTATTCCTACTGGCATTCCCGTCTTCCCCAGACCCTACACCATCACGAACATCTCCGTCCCCGTCCCCTTCGCCGTCCTCGGCTCTCCCCAGCCCCAACTGCACGACGGAACTTAGGCTCTCCCTCTTCCCCCTCCTCTTCCCCTTCCCGCCAACACCGACCACGGCATCCTTGACGCCCACCACGTCCTTTACTCTATCCTTAACCCGCCTCTTCCCTTTCCCTTTCTGGTCCCCACCGAGCACCCGCTTGACGAACTCCCCGAGGTCCGTGATGGGCTCGAAGATCCCGCCTGCGCCTGTTGGGTCTCCACTTCCTCCGCTTCCCCCTTTCGAGCCTTTCGATTCGTCGTTGTGGGTATAGTGAGGGTGATTGTTGTGGAGACCACTAGACTCGCCAACAGAGAACGATGAAGAGTATGGTTGCTTATGCTGCTTATGCTCGTACGCGGAAGAGATAGTATGTATGAGTCCCGGCGTGAGGTATGTTGTTGGTCTACCTGTGCCTGCGACTAAGCCCGTTGATGTGAATATAGCTTCTTGCGCTGCACTCGTATTCGACACATTGAGGGTACTATGACCCCCCGATGTTCTCGGTGATCGTGGCGAGAGCGAGATAGAAGGCGCAGGTGAGGAGAACGTCGCAGACATTGCAGAGCCTCCAGGGGAGGTCGACATGGAGTTGGACATCAACGTCGTTGTCGAGAGGAGGCCGGTAGACCTGTTAGCACCTGCGAGAGAGGCCAAACTTCCCAGCATATTCGTATTCAGCGCCCCCAACGTAGGGACGGTCGTGAGCGAGTGTGTTCGACTATGCGGATGACTGCCATGGTGTGAGAGGAAAGAAGGCGTGTGGAGGCTTAGGTGAGGGGAGTGACTGAATCGTTTCATGCTCGAGCTGGTGTTCGTGTTCGAGTTGGTATTGATATTTTCAGCGTCGTACGAGTGAGAATGCGAGTTTGCACTAGCAGACGACGTGCTGGATGTCGCCATGATGGGGATAGCAGCACTCGACGACGCTGTATTATGCACACCCGTACTAGAGTGCCCATTCGCACTTCCGCCATTATAAGCATTACCCGCACGCTGACCACCCGTACTATGAACATACGCCGACAGCGCCGTATTCAGCAGCCTTGGATGCAGAAACGGGTCCTTCGGTACAGCTTGGGCGTACCAGACTACAGCGAGCTTGTTCCGTATACTCAATACGACACTCAGCAAAGCAGAGACAAGGGAGGGGTCGGCGACGCGTTCCATAGACTCGGATGTGTGGGTGTAGCGCTCGCCGATGTCGGCTTGCCAACGAGCGAGAGCAGAAGTGGTGGAGTCGCATAGGAGGCCGTCGAGGACAGGTAAAGGCGAGGATGTGTTAAGAGCGGGGAAGAGGCCGAAGAGGTAGAGAGAGGCTTGAAGAAGCTTGACAAACTCTATGACAGTTAGTGTGAAGACGCGGCCGTCGGGGGCTGGGGGTAGGTGGTAGGTAGATATAAAGCGGTCTTTGGTAGTTTCGCTGTGGGTTTGTGTGAGACGTGTAAGGGCGACTCTTTGAAGACACGCCTACCTGGGCTCCTCAAGAGTCAGCGCACTGCGCCCACTGCAGCCCATACGCAGGAGATTGATATTGGCATACAGCTGGTCCTTCGTAGCGAGAAAGTTGCCATGCGGAATGTGTACAATGGTGTAGTCCGAACGAAAGTGGGCAAGGGACGTGACCATTAAGACACCCTGTCCGGTCTCCTTGGGCCTCCCATCGCTCCTTAGATGTGATATTGCCTGGTCCCAGTCGGACGTGTCCCTCGGCCTGAGCGCAATGACCGTCACCTTGTGCGATGGGTCACCGGTGTGGACGACGAGGGTGTTGACGGGTCTCGTTCGATCGACAACCCATTTCTGCACGGCATACAGCTGGTATCCTTCTACCGTCTTGATATCATCTGAAACGTCAAAATTCAAGTCAAGACCAATATACTGTTGGACTGACAAGGGTCCTCTGTAGGGAAGGAGGAGAAGGGGCATTAGGTAATCAAGAGCTTGAGTGGACTCGAAGTGCTATTTGAGCAACCTCAGATACACCGTGACCAAAGATACACACAGTTGTATATTCAAAGTGTCGGTACAATGTGGCGTGCATGGGGTCTAACATTCAACCAG
>CEMG01179723.1:1208-62185 GCA_001179705.1 Baeospora myosura
TCTCGAGACGTCAAGGGTCAGACTGACAGCCTAGAGAGAATGGAATGGGTCACATAACCCGAAACCTCTGACCTTCCGACATGATAGATGCTTCAGTCTCGTGGATTACGGATCGGTTGGAAGCGGAGATCCAGCCTGAATTTGCGCGCGGAAGAAACTGACAGTGATAGACGCGATATCAAGCCCTATAATCTACATACATGTACAATACCAATTGTAACTCATACGACACCCCCTCTTCCCTTAAAATCTACATAATATCAAGGATGGAATCCATTGTCTCTACACGGCGAGTTTCTCGAGCTTGGATGCTAGCTTCGTCGCGTCAGATGCGGGCGCATTCTTGGATTTCGATGCTGGCGGTGTAGGAGGATCGGGCTCTGATACAGCTGCCCGGCTCGGTTTGTCTGGCGTATGTGCGTTCCCTTCCACTCCTTTGCTGCCTGGCTCTCCCTTCCCAGCATTTGTCGCCTTCTTCGGGGGTGGCGCAGCAGCCCCATCCGCCTCATCGCCATCATCTTCCCAACTATCCTTGATAGCCTCGCTGTGCTTATCATCTTTCTTCTCTCTCCGTTTGGCGTTCTTCTTCGCGCTCTTACTGAGCGGTTTCGATGAGGCCTCTGATTTCCCTGCCGACGACGTCGGAGGCGGCGCCCAGCCAATGATGTGTCCCTTCGGGAGGGTATTGGCGTCCATCTGCGCTTGTTTCGTGCCGCGGAAACGGCTCACGTCTTCCTGGGGTGTGAACCCCGGACGTATCTTCAACTGCTTGCGAACCCTTATGTGAACAACTCCTTGAGCGCTACGAAAGTCAAAGGAAAACAAAATTCGACATACGTCCCATCTGGACGTCTGGATTCTGGAATGACGCGTTCCAAGGTATGCGGGTCGACCGCGATACCTGCAGTCGTCTTCTTGGGATCGAGTGGGGGTAGCGACATCGTGAAGGGAGATGGTGAGGGCGATGTCTTACGTAATTGACTCCGACTCTTTGCTTGCTACTCTCACTACCTTTTTCATCGACGACTTTTGAATGCGCTACGCAGTACTCGTAACAGGTCCAGCTGGAGCCGGAAAGTCGACGTTCACGGGCGCTTTCCTGACCCATCTCAGTACGTCAAAACGCACGGCACATCTCGTCAATCTCGACCCGGCGGCTTCACCGAGTAGCTTTGAGTATGAGCCTGTTATCGATATCAAAGACCTGGTCAGCCTCGAGGATGTAATGTCAGAACTTGGGTATGGTCCCAACGGAGGGCTTGTATACTGCTTTGAGTGAGTGAGTGTATCCGGATAGGGAGAATGCCGTTTCGTTTAGAGTGCAACCATTCATGTACTTCTTTACTGAGATAGGTATTTGCTGCAAAACATGGATTGGCTTGAGGAAGAACTAGGCGGGTTTGAGGATGATTATCTTGTGTTCGATTGCCCTGGTGTGCTTTAACTCGCTGTCTAAACTTACATGGCATTGGAGTGACCAGAAGTGCAGGTCAAATTGAACTCTATACGCACCACCCGTTCTTGCCAACTCTCGTGCAAAACCTTACGAGGCTAGGAATCCGAACATGTGCTGTCTATCTTATCGAGTCACAATTCATGGAGGACAAGTACAAGTTCTTCAGGTCAGTCGTGCTTCCCTGGACTAAGTTTGATCGGACTCATGTCGAGGCTTTGGCAGTGGAGTGCTATCAGCCATGTCCGCCATGGTCAACCTAGAGATTCCGTGGATCAACATCATGTCCAAGATGGATTTGGTCACCAACAATCCCGATGATCCCACAGCTGGGGCCCGTAATGGTTTACGTGGTCGGAGAAACATTGCAAGGTAAGTGACGTCGTTAGATCGACGATCTTTCTGTCGGTACTTCTTCCTGTCCCTGGGTGGGAGATTTCATTATGTGCCTTGGAGACCTTTCACTCGGAGCTCGACGTCGACGCATGGAGCCCGACTTCATAGACGTTGTCTCGACGTAAACCTCAGTGCTGCCTCTCACTTCGACCCCACTGCGTCACATCCTCATCTGGCTATCACATTTCTATAACGTCATCGGTTGCTCTCGTTGTCCACTTACACGCCTCTTTCTAGATATCTCGACCCAGACCCTTTGCTCCTTGCTACTAGACGTGGAGAAGAGAACACTTCGAATCCACGGTTTCATGCGCTTAATCAAGCCTTAGTCCAGCTGGTGAGTACCAATCGGTTTGCGTGCCGTCACCTTCCTGTTACGCGAGAGAAAGTGGAACGAGTCAATTTGGCCGCACCTCCGCGAATGTACTCCCCTTCTTCGCTTTCATCTCATCGGTGATTGATTGTGGATGCGTATCACCTCTTTGATGCGGAGTGTCGTGTTCCAATTAGACTCCGTCTCTACTGCATTGAAACTGAACCGCTATTTTTGCACCAATGAAGATAGAGGACCATCCTCTTGTTTCTTTTCTGCCACTCGACCTGACATCTCCAGATTCACTGGAGACAGTAGTAAGTCATATCGACTATACGATGCAGTACGGGGAAGATGAAGAGCCAAAAGAGGTGCGTATTGTGTTACTTTGACACATTGTCGCGGGTCACCATGGTCCACAGCAATCTCTATTGTGTTGGCGTCAATCATTTACTGACTGCATATTGCCTCAGCCACACGATCTCGACGAGGGAGATTTTCAAGATATGGAATGAGTTTTGACAATGACAGCTTTGTACGAGCAAGGGCATGTCAGAGATGGCCTCTATCCAAAATGTAACATCGGCGCTGATACTTCACGAGGCTATCAAATTGTTGGAGGTGCGAAAATAGAAAGCAGTAGAGACAGCGCGCTTGTGGCGCCCATTGCCTCAAGGTTGGTTCCATGGATCCTTATGAAGTATGTACGGAAACTTCGTTACGGAAGGTAAAGCGCCCCGGCCTTACTAGATAAGATAAGCACATGACAACATGAGAGTGGTCGAGAATCAGAGCACCTGAGAGCAGTGCCTGCCAGTGCCATATCGGGCCTGGTAGCCACGGCCACCATCCCCTTCTATAAAATCACCGTCATCAGGAGCCCACGGATCACTCTTTTTGCCTCCCTAAGCCTCCCTTGCATCGTCCTCATAAATCTACCACGTCCTCAAGCTCTACCACTCGCCACCGAAATGAGCTACTACCCGCCTCAGGGCACCTATAACCAACAACCAGTCATGTATTCCGGGAGCCATCGCTCACATCAGACCCCATATGCATCCAACAGTGCATACTACGGCCAGCAACCCTCGTATGGTGGCGGGAACGTCGTCTATGTTCCCTCACATGGAAGCAGTAGACACGGACGTCATCACAGTAGCCATGCGCCCCAAATGGTCTCCGGTGCACAAGTGATCACAGTGGTGAGTACGCGTTAATCGTCGTTTTTGGTAATTATCATTGCTCATGTATTCTGACTTTCTCTCTTCCAGCCTAGTAGCAGCGGCGGTCATCGCCATCATCGGAGCCACGGTCGCCATCATAGCAGCAGCGGCGGGCACTACCGTCTCAGCTTCGGTGAACGCGTTCGCCGTTTCTTTGGATTCGGACCCAAGCATTATAAACGCAAATCGAACACGGGTTCCTGGGGTTTCATGGGCCGTTCGCGCAGACAACGATACACTGATGCACGTACCGGTGCCGAGGTGGACAGGAAAGGGCGACCCGTGTACAGAGTCTGAAGACTTCATTCCCTCTGTCGCGTCTCGCGGCCTTGTAAAAAGTATGGGTGGGCATCTTCGCCTTCTGGGAAGTGTGGAGGTGGCACGGAGAAGGATGGCACTACGTTCTTGATGATCTTACGATGGATCCGTTGGACATTTTGGTTTGAGCAGAATGGAATATCCTTACTATGGAACGGCTCGGAATCTGGTCTGGGATACGCTCGTGTTTTTTTTTGTGCACTGTAATGTACTGATAGCCTTGTTGTTGTTGTTATATACACTAGCTACTTGAACCTATGCTACCGCTTTCTCTTCGTCTGTCATGCCAGTTGGAGGAGAATACGGAAGATATATGGAAATGAGAAATCGTCTATTGAACAGTTTTTGTACAAGCTACAAACAAGGGATAGTTCTTCCTCCCGCAAAGCATAGAGTAGTACTGGGAGAAAAGGTCCAAGAAAGCTGTATAGTATGGACTAAGAAATATAGCATAGGGTACGGTATCATCAACAAAGGCGGGCGTGAAATCCTGGGGTAGTACTTGCAACGCCATCGTCGATAGCATGGGAATAATGATAATTTCCAAAATGAAGAGGTCCGTCGACATCCGTTCAGTTCATATCGACATCGTGGTCGTCGGCCAGGTATTGAGACGCGAGCGCGTCATTCTCGCGCTTGGCCTTCTCGGCTTGGACCCACAAATTGATCTGGCCGTTGATCTTAGCAGAAACCTCCAAAATCTGCTTGCGGGCAATTAACTGTTTAGGATCGTCCCGAGTGCCTTCCCAAAGCACGGCCAAATTGACTTCGACCTGTGGCGGAACATTGAGCGTGAATCTCAAAAAGAATGGAAGCATAGAAGCATGTGTACCTTCTGAGCCAACTTGGCAAGCGCATCGTCTAGCGTTGCTCCAATTGCCTCAGCAGCCCCTGTAAGACGTTCCATGAGAACATCAGCTCCATCGTCGAACACCTCATTCTTGATATCAGAGATGAATCCTCGAAAGTATGTCTGCGATGGAGGGCATGTTAGGAAGAATAGATTGCACGAAAATGAGGACTTGCCTTCTGCCTTGCAACGCTGCCAGTACCTCTCTCCTCCATGGCCCGATCGTAACCCTCAACAAGCTGGGCCTGGACATGCGGCGCCAAACACCTTGATACCTCTTTTTGCTCGTTTTGCATCGTCTGCTGCACAAGTTCGATCGTGTTCCTAAGTGCAACCTTGGCTTCCTGGAGGCACAACTCTCCTTGGTTCCTCACTCGGTCCTTGAGGCCAGCGGCAGCGGAGGCCTCTACGCTGGCAATGATCTTATTAACAGCTGCTGTGGCAGAGGCTTCGAAAGGCGCGAAAAGATTCGTCTCGAAAACTTTGCTCCAAGATGCGGCGATCTGACGGGTAAAGGGAGCGGTAAGCTCAACATTGAAGTCGCGACGCCAGGCGCCATGACGGCGAAGAGCTAGGAGACGAAGATGTGTTCAATCGTTGGACAGGGAAATGAGGCAAATAAACCCACTAGCACGATATGTCCCCCAATGCATAGAGCTCGCAAACTCGTCGGTAGTCGGGACGGCGGCTTCGGCGGCCTAGCGAGCGGACCGGTCAATGAATGAGTTTAACAGCTGGTAAGCAATACGAACATTAGACGCTCCCAGTCGGCACTTCTCCTCCAGTCCATCCCGGAAAAGAGCCTGCAGATCCTCCGTGCTTTTGTCTACAACTGCGCTGAAATCCTAAGACAATGAGGCGTAAGAATCAGACTAATAGAGACGTTCAAGACATTTCACGTACTTTGGCTAGGAGAGGAGTCACTCCAGTGAGCTGACCAGTAGCATCGACTTTCGGCGCTTTCTTCTTGATAGTGTAGAGGCCGTTTTGACCTCCGAGAATGGCTTCGAACGGATCATAATCCGAAGCTACATCCCAATTGTCTTCGTCTTCTGAGTTGTCGGTAGCGGGGCTGGCATGAGTATGACCATTGTCCTGGGGAGTAGATTCCCACAGGTCTCGCAGAGTTGCCCTGTCGATGGCAGTCACATCACCGATGCCTTGGACATACGTCTCGACAGATGTTGCGAAAGCCTTCAGTTGCGTGAAGAAGTTCCTGGCGCTTTTTTCGCGCGAGGACAGTGTCAACTGATGACACCACTGCTGGAGATCTGGGATACCGGTGTCTTTGATATCGAAGAAGCACGATGGTTCACCGTCCCCTTTGACTTGTCCTAGATAGTCGATGTTGAGAAAGAGACGATAAGATCGAGCAGAAATCTTACCCTTTAATCGGACATAGTCGCGGCTGGAACAGGTAAACACAGGAAGATCGATAGCTTCATAATCTAGACTCCGCACTACTTGAGCGACGTTGGCAAGGAGGAAGGCAAGATAACGTACCGCGAATATTGACGTTCGGATTAAAATTGGTAGGGTCTCGCTCCTCAGCCGCCGCATCTACAAGGATGGAACAATTAACGAACAAATGCTGAGGTAGTGACAAATCACATACCATCGAGATCCTTCAGACCCGTGCGGAAATCCTCTTTCAGAACATCACGCGAGAACTGTGAGATAAGTAGGTAGGTATATTGAGAGGTCAATATCGGCTCTGTTGCCAGGGAGCTGCAGTCATACCTCAGATCGTTTCAACGAGCAAAAAGCATTCTTCTCTCGCTGAATCTTCCCTAGAGCCTTGGACACACCTCCGAGAGCATCGGCAGCGTCTTTCTTCTGCTGTCTCGCTTCGGATAGACGCGCGCGCCCACTCTTGATGGCGGCCTTCGACTCGTCGATCTTCGCTTGGAGGATCTCTTCTGTGACTTCCTCTTCCTCCTCCGCGTCGTCGTCGGCATTGGACCCGGCATCAGACTTGTCCTCGTCATCAGAATCCTTGTCCTCGTCACTGTCGCTGTCGCTGTTGGCCTCACTTTCTTCGTCGCTGATGTCGTCCTCGTCTTCGTCGGAGCCCATGTCATCGTCTTCGTCGTCAGAAGCCACACTGCGTCTTTTCTTGGGGGAGCCTTTCTTGCCTCCACGGGAGTTTCTTCGCTTTTTGCTCGAGGCTTTGGACTTTTGTTCACCAGCCTTGCCGGTCAATACTGGAGTAAAACTCTCGCCGTTCTTCAGAGCTTCCAAATGTTCTTGGTACTCTTTGAGGCGCGGGCGAACTGACTTGAGTTCGGCGTCGATACCTACGTTTTTACCGTTAAAATGTGTTCGATAAAATGGTAGCTGTTGTATCCGTACCTTTGATCACTTTCTCCGCCTCGGCCTTGGCCCTCTTCAGCTCTTTCGTCTCGTCGTTCTTCTGTTCAATGCGTTCCTCTATCTCTTCGAGTTCTGGATCGTCGTCTAAACGCAGAGCGCGAATAACTTCGGAACAAGAGATATCGTCGCATTTGGAAGCTAGTAACTAGTGTCAGACTTCATAAGCGGTTATCGAGGCCCAGGGGACGCACCGATGAAAGTGATCGTGTGCGCATCATAGCTGTAGATGATCCTGGTCAGATGTGCACTTGAGCTGAATGTAAGATTGGCTTACTTTCCGTCTGTCCAGACGAACACGAATAACGGTGAGCAAGTGTTATCGTAATGCATGCCAACTTCAAATCTACTACGTACCCACTGTCGAAGAACAGGAGGGTCAGTAAACATTCATATGATGCGGAAAATTGACGTACTCATGAGCTGCACTTTGAACGCGTCGCCCAGCAAGTCTAGACAAAGGTCAGTATAACCTACTGATGGAAGTAGCAATATATCTACCTCTGGCAGTCTTGTCATCGACAGCCCTAGTAATAGGAGCCAAGATCCAGATGCAAGCGCATTTCTTCATGTAGTCTTTAGCGATGTTGTTTCTGGCAGCGTTGGCGTCGGCAACACCTGATCAGAGTCAGAACGCCCTGATCTTCGAGAACATCGCAATGCATAGCTTACCAGGGAGATCGACCAAGATGGCACCCGTTGAGAGAGCAGCGGAAGAGCAACGAACGTTGACTTGGCGGATAAGAGGCCATAAAGCCGGGGCATCGACTTCGTCTTTCTTATCTTTCTTACGGCTGGTGCCAGCGGCTTCCCTGACCTTATCCATTAGACTCTTTCCCTTCTCCTTCTCCTTTTCCTTCTCTTTGGCATCTTTCTTGCCCTTCTTACCGCGACTCTGATCCTTAGAGTCGATGTATTTGGCGATCTCTCGCGCAAAAGTCTTGGAGTCTTTGGCGACAATGTTTTTGGTCGCTCCCAGAATTTTCGCGATAGCTGTACAAACGAGAAATTAGCTTTCATTGCTATGCTAGAGCATTTGACTGACTTTGATCGCGAGCGATGATTTGGTCAGGTGTCATCGTAACGAGTACTTCTTGGGATATGGAGGGGTAAACGGCATGGACCTAGGCATATGCGTGCTCAGTAAATTATCACCGAACGAGGATTGGTTATATCAACCTTCTGCCATGCTACACCAGCATCGCTCTTGAGATCAGTGCTTCGCTTGAGATTACCCTCCTCGTCCACAAGATCAGTGAGGAGTACGCTGAGTTCCTCCTTCCATTCGGCCAGGGACAGGAATGAGACATCCGCGTCAATGGTTGGCTTATTGTGATACGCTATTTCGGTGACCACGGCCGTGCAAGCTGGATTAATAGGGTCCTTAGTCAAGTGAGGTCGAAGAGACCAAACATTTGCACATACCACGCATACCGCTGGTGGGTACAACATTATCTAAAAAGTATTAGACAAACCATCATCGAGGACGGGGCATATATTTACCATCTAGGATAGCGTTGAGGATTGAGGATTTGCCAGCTCCCGTAGCTATAATTCCGTATTGATAAGACAGATCAGGGCAAAAATGGCAAGAACCAACCTCCACAGACGGCAATGAGCGTCTTGGGAGACGTCTGGCTCTGTAAACTAGGAAGCCAGCCAAAATTAGCCGACTATATATAAATGTAGAATAGGGACAAACCTGTCTAGTTCACGCATCCAAACTTCTTGACGCAGCTTACTGCCGAGTTGGAGCTTTTTGACGTAGTTGCGTATAGTCTGCACCATTCCGAGACCTTCATTGAAAGCGGCTTCTGGCGTGTATGGTATGTCGGAGGCCGCCTCGTATGTGTTATAGAGCGAAACCTCGGGAGGTGGAGGTGGCGGCGCGGCAGCAGTCGTAAATACATCCTCTTCTGCTTTTGCTACAAAATCTGAGGCCGTTGGTGTGTGCTGAAAATGAATTTTCGTCTCAAGCTCGCACACGATAAGGGGCTACTAGGGCGTGCGTGCTCACCTCGGACGGTCCATCGCGGGGCTCCGGCTTCACTTTGGTTGGTGATGATTCAAAAGCTTCTCTGTTCAACGACGAAGATGCCTTCATAGGCTGGATTGTCGTTTCCTGGGGTTCAGGCTTTACGAAAGGATTCTGTACCCGACGTCAGACTGATCTGATCAACGGAGAAAAGGACCGGAATGTACATACAGCAGATATCGACGGCGCAATCCCCATGTTTTCTTTATGGCTCATAGTCGCGTCTCGTTTTGAGTACGCGTAGGAATGTGATGTGGCAGGTGATGGTGAATGGGAGAGAAACACGGTTCGCAATTTCGCACTTTTTGCCAGGGTCAGAGTAAACAGCCGTCCACATCACGTACCGACGCGTGACAGAAGTGTGACGTCACGCGTCAAAGCCTTAATTTGTGTGGGAAATTACAAGAATTCATCCGTACGTACTTACAATCTTTGTGGTAACCAATGCCCTCTCAAACCCTTCGCCACATCGGCCTCTGCATAGGACACGGTCCAAGCGACATCCTGCCCACGCTCCCAGCTCTCTGTCTGCATCCCATGAAGCAACTCGCGACCTTGAACGAAATGCATCCCTCCGGGGATAGATCCCTGGTCGCTGACACCCGTCTGTTCGTCGCTAAAAGATGCATACGCGACGCTTGAGGCCGCCCCCACACGGTCGCCCTCGTCATATGCGGCATAAACTGCCGAATCTTCGTCGTTATCGTACTGGCTCTCTTCAAGATTATCCTGTGCGTAGGCAACGCGTTGGTCGTACGAGGCATCGTCTGCAGCATAGTCATTGGGCAGGTCGTCGACGTAGTTGTCATGTAGCCATTCTTCCTCCATATCAACCTCCCATCCATCTGAACGCTGTTCTGTTGAATCTTCCTGAAAGCCCTCCTGTCCGTCGTAGACCTCGAATTCGCCCTGCCAGGGTTCAAAGTCGTTGTCTGGGGCATCGTCGTAGCCATAGAAAGCGCCTATAGGGTTGCCTTCTGCTTCGTACGTCTGGTGGACATCCCAAACGCTGCTTGGGTATTGATCTCCATACTGCGATTCGTTGTACATGCCGTTATCGTCTGGTACTGAGAGAGGGTCGCCTGCAGTCTCGAGCTGGTTCTCATACGCCTCATAATCGATAGCCATACCGTGAGATGCATCTTCATCGTCATAAAATTCTATCTTGGGAGTAGCGGTTGCAACAGGGCGCGAATATTCCCGGCTACAATATTTGGAGACGACGGTAGGCCGTTCACGCGTTTCGACGCGGTTTTCCTGCAATTGCGCGACATTGAAAGCGTTTGGATCATGCGTTGAGTGTCTTGAATTGGGATGGGTGCGATCGCTAATCCTCGGTTCAGGCATGTGTACCGCTCTGTCTTCAATCCTCGTGGATGAGTTTGTGAAGACTTCCATGGGTGAGAGTTTCGTGCTTGCTGACGGAACAGGAGGACATGATGGTTCGACCGCATAACTCGCTTCCTTTTGAGGACCAGGAAGTGAAAAGTATTTCGAAAAGGCCAATTCCGGTGCATGAACCGGTCGGATTTGAGAGGCAGACTGAGAAGGACCGAGGGAGGGGCTAGACGGCATTTCGATGGTAGGAGCTTTGGGAGTGTCCTCCTTCAGGAGGTCGGTGGGGCTCTTGACGGGAGTCTGGTTGAGCTTCGGTTTGTCTATGCTTTTGCTCGTCCATTGATGCTTCTTGGTGTCTATAATCACGGTTCCGGGATGTTGCGATAGATCCACAGGAGAGACATCAGACGGAAGAACAAAGTCCTCCCGCTCGATATCCCAGACCTCGGACTCTGCCTTTTTAGGTGCTTCCGAGACGACGGACTCCTCCTCGGCGGACAGTTCGGATACAGACTCAGCCTTCGCCTTGGGTTTCGCGGCTCTCTTGTTCGATTTTCGAGTAGTTGATTTATGGGATACCTTGACTCTCTTTCGTGGGCTTGATGCAATGGTCTCTTCGCTGACAGCGCTGTCTGATTCAGAGGATAAGTCTTCCTGGTTGACCTCCGGCTTCGTTTTTGGCGCTCCCGTGCGTATCTTGTTGAGGAAATCAGATTCGGAGAAACGAACCGTTTCGACGCCTAGGAAAAGGATGAGTTGGTGAACGGTCCAATTGCAAAAGTTCGTACGTTTGCCTTTGGCTTTCCTATCGGCTATAGGTGTTTTGGCGGATGCTTTGCCTTTGCTGAATACCCCGATATTGGGAGGGGCTTTTACCTGGAAGACGGTTTCAGATCTTACGCGTGAATCGAAGTAAAGAGGCTTGCTTACTGTCAAGCGATTCTTGCCAACGTTGGTGGCAGAAAAGCCATGCATAAGTGCGAGGCTCGGGAGGATCTTGGCCTTTTTGTCTTTCTTTACATTTCTTTTGGCCTTTCGGTTGGAACGAGACTCTGCGTCATCGCTGTCTTCTGCGACAGGTGGTCGTACTATGGCTTGGTTGGCCCGTCTCCTTTCACGGCGTTCTGTTAGACCTTTATAACAGTAAGCCTGGCAGCTTCTAACATATCAGTGAAGATGGATCTTACGAGCATCGTGTTCATCATCTGAAGGTGGTTTGCTTCGCTTCTTTGACGTCGACTTTCTATCTTCTGAGGGACGGGGCTGCTCGATTGACGATTTCTTGGTGGATTCCAGTGCTAAACGGACGGTTGTGCTTTCTTTCGTGTCTTTCACTGGTTTGGGATGCGCGACGGAGGGTTTGTGATCAGAGGGCTTTTGCCGATTCTCTGGAGGGCGAGCAGTGCTGGCTTTGACTTCCTTTGTAGCCTTTGTTGACAATTGCTCTTTGACGGCCCGGGGCGTGTTTTCTTTTTCGTCCTTGGTATGCGCACAGAGAGCCTTGTCAGGTTTATCGTACCTTTCGATTGGCTTCGCGACGCGGGGCTTCAGAACAGGTGTGCCGAATCCGATGGGCGCGAGCTGGCGAGAATCAGAAGGGACACCTTCGGGCGAAATTAGGTCGGGAGAATCCCAGGAGAGAACGAGGGCCTGTCCATCCTTAGCGTACGACCTAGCGTGAGCCCGCTGTCCTTGTATATATGATTCGATGAACTGCGACTTGTTCAGCTTGGGAAGGGACAAAACGTCGAGAAAAGTGGAGGTAGAAGGAATGGTTGCTGTGGGTTGACCCAGTTGTAGGTCCATCGTGAGGTGCGGGACCTAGCTGTCCAGGACGCGCTCAATTCACTGCAGTTAGCGAGCTCCGACTTGGTGGTTCACAACACTCGGGACTCGCCGCATTCAATTCATGCGTCATTCATGCGTACGTAAGATTTTACAACTCCGCGACTATGTCAATCGTTCAACCTTCCGACTAATTCCTTTCACCTTCAAGCTGTGTACACAAAGTAGATGTTTCTGTTCATTAGTTCATTCCACGCTTTAGACAGCTCCGTGGAAAATATAGAAAGGGGTACTGACTGCTTATCGGTAAGATCCATGAAGGCATGACGTTCCCTCTCTCTTTGCACATCGGCGTCGGTCCAGCCTTTCCGGGCTTTCTCCTCTTGAATGGCCGCTCGTTTCTTCTTGTTTAAACGAAGATTGACCCAGCGAAGAAGCAGCGAAATTCCGAGCTGAACGGTAAGCAGTACCATGATGGCTATCTTTCCTGGTATGTACGCCGGCGCATCCTTTGGCAGAAAGATCTCGGTGCCGACAATATTACCGACACTAAATGACGCGAGGGTCATCGCGTTAATGGTACTCTTCTTCGTGTGCCCACTAGTGTTGCTTGCGTTGTAGGCGTATACGGTTGATAGCGCGCTTCCGAATGTTCCGATAAGATAAGTCGCTGAAATATCCATTAACTTTATGTCAGAGCCAGGTTTAAAGGGCGATGACATACCGAACAATAGAGCGCCTTTCTGGCCCGAATCATTCAACCCAATCAGCATGCCTAACGATCATCCTTGAGGCCAACTTCTCTAGGAATGTAAACCTTCTTGCCACATACCTGCGCCCGCGATTGTGGGGAGCAACGCAAAGATGATGGGCACCATTCGCTCGTTCTGCCGGAGTCATTCTGTATCATGGATTACGCCAGAGTCAATCGAGATGGAGATTTACCTTCTTGTCAGAGTACCACCCGCAAAAAAGCACCGTCAAAGCTGCAATTGCACCTCCTGGTGTCGCCAGGATGAGGGTTTGCTTTGATCTGCGGCAACAAGAATTTAGAAAACGGTGGAGAGTAAAGGATTCTAGCATACGTATAACCGAAACTCTTGATAATGATGTTGCTGACTGGTTATAGGCAAGGTCAAGGCTATTTAAAACGAACACAACGATGACCTTACAGTTACTCAAGCCGCCATTAGGAATACTTGCTGGCGATGACAGATATTAAGCACACCCCCCCCATCTTTCATAGTAGCAACAAGAAACTCACTCATCATGGTCGTCAGAACGACGAGCCAGGTCCTGACATCCGTCAGCGCCTCTATAACCTGCTCCTTCTTCAGCTTCTTATTTTCCGTGCCTCCCTGGTCGTCTCGTACTCGCTCCAGGGCAGCAATGCGCTCTTCCTTCGTCAGGAAGTTTGCGTGGACAGGCGAATCCGGCAACCAGATGAGGACGCAGATTCCCACCACTATGGCGAGACCGCCGAGCACGATGTATATAATCTTGTATGGAGCTAGGAGTCTGCCGTCGTAGAATGAGATACCCTGTATCTTCTGTTAGACTGGGAGGAAGGATGTGAATTTAGGTGACTCACGTATGCGACGAAGCCGCCAAAAATCTGGGTAAGACCATTCTGAAGGGGACCATATGAATTTCATGCTAGGTGAGGGCGATAAGTTCATGATCACCATAACATAAAACCATGAGATTCTCTTGGCCTTGGAACAGGTCAGTCGATGCAGGTAGCCTCTTTTTTGCACAGTAAGAGATTACCTGTTCGTTCTTCTTATAAAACATAGATATGATGAGGATCAAGATGGGCGCGACGCAGCTCTCGCACATCCCTGGTAAGGAAATCATCAGTCTTCATAAGTCAGACATCGATCAAATGATTTATACCGAGAAGGAAACGTAGAGCGAAGAACGCGCCAAAGGACGTCCCCACCGCATGCAACATCAAAATGGCACCCCAAATTACAATGTTAGCTCCTGGAAAGTGGGAATTATTACATCAGTCGTTGCATCGAGCTTCAGAGACAACGTACCAAGGTACTTTGCCGCTCGAGTCTTCTGCGATAGGTAAACAGTAGGGAATTCCCAGAACAGGAAGCCTGTAAAGGTACGTTCAACAACTTCTAACTAAGAAATGACCGGCTTACCTAGGTAGAAGGCCATAGAGACTAGATTGTAGTTCTACAGTATTCGTGAGTGATTTCATCAAGTATATGGAAGAGATGGGAGACAAAGTACCTGTCCAGTGATCGGAAGACCCATGATGCTAACGCTTGCGCTTGAGTAACAAGAGGAGGTCCAATGACGAATGAGAACCCTTGCCTAGCATAGTTCAACGATGTCTTGTCCCTAGGTCAAGAATAAATGTCAGACTCAAAGGCGGCGTCATCCCTGAGAAACGCACAAGAATTGTGTGAAATAGACGGCAGCACATATTGGTGGTATCAGTAAATCCTGCGAACCACGGCGTTCAATACAACGCCGAGTAGTAGAAATAAATTTCGGACTAGTTTCCTCCTGAGCTTCAAGTTATACTCCTCGTTGAACTGAGCAGTGCGCTCCGTTCCCACAAGCTCCAGCGCCCCGTCGACCTCCGAGAGATCAAAGGACTCCAGTCCAACCTTCTCGTCATCATGATGCTTATCAGAAGACTCGTCCTTTACTGAATCCTGGGGCAGGCTCGAAGTCTTGTCGTCGTGTTCTGGAATCATGTTCGCGCTGGAAGGACGACAAGAAGAGAAGCTAGATATATAACTCACAGAAGTCGGCTGGCTTATCAGTGCGGATAAGAGTCTTCTCATGGCCGCTGATGTTGCGCACCACAGTGTGTAGAAATTGTCTTTTTAGTATCGGGCGTTGCTTATGCGGAATAACATATGCAGATAACCAAAAGAAGGCGGTCCCTGTGCACGTTCAACGTCCGATATGTTATACGATGTTGGGTCGTATCTTAGCAAGGTGTGATGTAGATTGATTAGATGTATTGCTGTTTTACAACCGCCACGGAGAGGTACATGAGATCTAGAATTACAACTTCTGTATAATGAGGGCTGAAGCGGCACCTCCCTGGAATAGACAGGTCAATTCAATGCACAGACAGTGGAGGACGCGCACTTACACCATTGCAGACGCCTGCTGCTCCATACTCCCCTGATTTCAGAGCATGGACAAGAGATACGACGATACGGGCTCCGGAGCTTCCAATAGCATGTCCGAGAGCGACGGCACCACTGTTAATGGAACGATATGAGAGAAGATCAACGGGTAATCCGGCTATTCAACGCACCCGTTGACATTGATCTTGGCGGGGTCAATGCTGAGAACTTGTTCAGCGATCCGCACGACAACAGAGAAGGCTTCGTTAATTTCAAAGAGAGCGATGTCGTTAACGGTGAGGTTGGCCTTCTCGAGGGCTTTTGGCAGAGCAACGGTAGGTGCGATGGGGAAGTCGATAGGCTCAACACCAGCATCGGCATGAGCTGATGGAATGGATGAAGAAGATCAGAGACATATAGGATGACACAGTACGGGATGTATACTCACAGATGATCTTCGCCAGTGGTGTAAGGCCCAGCTCCTTTGCTTTCTCGGCGGACATGATAATCAGAGCAGAAGCACCGTCGTTCAGAGGTGAAGAGTTGGCAGCAGTGATGCTTCCACCCTGCTTGAAGGCAGATCTCAAGGTGGGGACCTTCTCGTAGATAACGCGCTTGTACTCCTCATCCTCCTTCACGATGGTGTCGCCCTTCTTTCCCTTGACGGTGATTGGTGCGACCTCAGCATCGAAAACGCCCGCCTTCCATGCCCGTTCAGCACGTCTGTACGATTCGACAGCATGTGCATCCTGGGCCTCGCGGGAGATGTTGTGTTTCTCGGCCGCAGATTCACCGCAGTTGCCCATAGCCTGGTTGTTGTAAGTATCCCAAAGACCATCATTCTCCAGGGAATCCACAGCGGTGAATTTCCCGAAGGCGGGGTTTTGGCGTGGGATGAGGAAACTAGTGACCTTCGATCAGTCTCTCCGCAGACGATTGTGCTAAGGATGGCTTACGGAGCGTTGCTCATGCTCTCCATTCCACCGGCCGCAATGACTTGACGGTCACCCAACTGGATACTCTGGGCCGCAAGGATGATTGATTTCATGCCACTGGCACAGACTTTGTTGATGGTGGTAGCATCCGATGCGGTGCTCAGACCAGCACTGAGGGCGACCTGTCGAGCAGGGGACTGACCAACGCCTGCTTGCACGACATTTCCGAAGTAGATCTCCTCGACGACTGCCGGATCGATGTTTTTCGACGCCAGAGCGTGTTTGAGGGCTACAGCTCCCAGCTGAACTGCAGTGAAGGACTTCAGGGATCCATTAATGGTTCCGACTGGTGTACGGGAGGCAGCGACGATGACGGCTTCGTGGACCTGAAGAGACAGTCAGACGCAGTAGGATATGGCCACAGGGAACACAAACCATTGTGCGGGTATGAATAAGGGAAAGATGGGATGTGAAAGAACGAGCAGATGAGGTGATACGGGCTGCCAGCATGGTTATATATTTTCTGGTAATCACTCCGATCGATGCAATCGTACGACAAATATCACCGCTGTTACACCTTACCTGAGGCCACACCTGGGACCACTGTTGTAACTGCTCGGAGACAAGAGATTAGAGAGACAAGTCTTACAATTTGCCTCGGAGAGCAGAGTATAAAACCCCGAGTGGTTGCATGTGCTTTCCGGGGTAGGGCGGCCGCTGTTGGCGGCCTATGCAAGATCCGGGTATGATGTGCACCACACCGTGACCACCGCGTCGAGCCAAAAGTTAAAACAAATCCATTCATCTACCTCGTACTCAGATCTACAACGCTACCAGTAATCATAAACCATGCCTCCAGCCACCGTACCACTTGCTTCTCTTCGCTCCATCTTTCTGCTTGCAATTCGGACATGATTTGCTCCACGGCGGTAGCACTTTCGCAAGGGTGGAAATACCAGCTCGGCGTGCCGAGTGTAGGGTGATCTCCGTGCGACAGAAGAGGAAATGATGCTGCTGGGAGGGAAAGTGCAAAGTCGGAAACTTCGGTGCCTTCAAATGCAAATGGGTGGAACAGGGACGTATGCACGAGCTCCTTTAACGGCAACGGACTCCCCACTGCGGAGAACAAGAAGTGCATGGACAAGATAAAATTAGAGTCAGACATACGCGAATCGTGTATTGTGAAATAGAACGCAGGGACCTGAAACGTTGCTGAATGCACAACATATTGTTTCGATGTGAGACTTTCGTGCCCAGAAGAACCCATCACGACAGCTTCATCGATAACATCTTCCTGGAAGTCGTCGTCCAAGTCGAGGCTGGGGCATGTGGGTGCCAACCGCCGATAATGTATTGTTGTGCGAGACAAGTATCCGAGACAAGGAACGGTCTGATACGATACTAAGAACACAGAAGGATAGATGGATGCAAAGGGCGCACAGGGTGTTCATGCCATGTCCAGCGAGCGTATGCCCTTTCTGCCGGCGACGAGGACGAGCAGCCAGCGTACTTTGCGATCAACGCCTTGCACGCGAAATCGAACTGTGATCGAGTGAGCATACTGATGGTGTCACAGTGTGACACATCACGGCTGTATAGCTGTAAGATTAAGGTTTCAAGCCACAGATTGGCGAAATCATTGGTCAACAGCACCAAAGTCCTCCTCCTCGTAACTCAGCCCGTCCAAGTCCCGGCTCCTCCCCTCCGACTTCATCTTCCAATATGGCTGTTGGCAAAGTGAGTTTCTGTCTATCTCGCCGCTGCACTCGAGCTGATCGCGTATCGTGCACAGAACAAGCGCCTTTCCAAGGGCAAGAAGGGTATCAAGAAAAAGGTAGTGGACCCCTTCTCCCGCAAAGGTGAGCAGCTCTTCTCCGCAGGATACACCAGGTTTTGATCCTTTGTTTTCAGACTGGTACGACATCAAGGCTCCTTCAATATTCGAAGTCCGGAACGTCGGCAAGACCCTCGCCAACAGATCGCAGGGCCTGAGTGCGTGTACACGATTCTCATTTGTTTCTCAGAGACTGACTTGACTATAGAAAATGCCAACGATTCTCTCAAGAACCGTATCATCGAAGTGTCCCTGGCCGATCTCAACAAGGATGAGGAGCAGTCTTTCCGCAAAATCAAACTGCGCATCGACGAAGTGCAGGGAAAGAACTGCCTGACGAATTTCCACGGCATGGACTTCACCTCCGACAAGCTCCGTTCCCTCGTCCGTAAATGGCAGACACTCATCGAGGCACACGTCGATGTCAAAACCACCGACGGCTACCTCCTCCGTCTTTTCGCTATCGGTTTCACCAAGCGACGACCATCACAGGTCAAGAAGACCACCTATGCTCAGTCTGCTCAGGTCCGGGAGATCAGGAAGAAGATGTTCGAGATCATGACACGAGAGGCGACGAGCTGTGACTTGAAGGAGCTGGTGCAGAAGTTCGTTCCCGAGGCGATTGGACGGGAGATTGAGAAGGCGTCGCGAAGCATCTACCCCCTGCAGAACGTCTACGTTCGCAAGGCGAAAATCCTCAAGGCACCGAAGTTCGATGTCTCAAAACTTCTCGAGCTCCACGGAGAGTCGACAGATGTGAGTATTTTGGTCAATCACCATCCTTATTTGTCTGACTCTTTCTGTAGGAGACAGGCACTCGTGTGGCGAAGGACTTCAAGGAGCCGGAAGTTTTGGAGTCGGTGTAGATACTTCCACATATCTCATCTACTCATTCATGCATCGCTCTATATGAATATGCAAATTTATATATGGCTTACTCTTGAGGGTTTTTTTTGGTTGATTGCGTTTTTTCTCTTGCCCACACGGTCTATCGTATACCCGCGTGATTTCTGCATCCCAATCGATCTAGAATCGATTGTCGCCATACGGTTCAAACGTTCAAGGCTTCTGTTGGTATTTATTCCATACCTTCGTCGTCGACGGCCCTGTTCATCCTTGCTAGCTTGACTTAAGACCTACCTTATTTAAATAACGATGTCCGACGTCGAGTACCTCAAGAGCCAGCTGACTGCACACCCTGATTTTCCCAAGAAGGTGAATATTTGAATGCTCCCCTTGCCTACCAAATCACAAACCATGAACATGACTAGGGCATCGTCTTCCTGGACATCTTCCCTATCCTACGGAATCCCGTAGCGTTTGAGACGCTCATAACGCACCTGGTCCATCATCTTACTTCCAAGGTCATCCCTGCATCGCCTAACGGAAAGATCGACGTGATCGTTGGGCTCGATGCGCGTGGATTTCTCCTTGGACCAATCATCGCTTTGAGGCTTGGGGCAGCGTTCGTACCAGTCAGGAAGGCCGGAAAACTTCCTGGACAGGTGGTATCTGCTTCATACGAAAAGGAGTATGGGACGGTCCGTATCCTACATTTCGAGAAGATGGTGTCTGAGGACTAACTTTAGATTTTAGGATTCTTTCGAAATCCAGGCCGACTCGATAAAGCCCGGTCAGACTGTGGTCGTCGTCGATGACCTGATCGCAACAGGTGCTACTCTTCGTTCTCTAATTCTATATGTTTCTAATGTAATCTGTAGGAGGATCCGCTACAGCCGCTGGAGAGCTAATCGCCAAGCAAGGTGGAAAAACTCTCGAGTACCTCTTCATTATAGAGCTCTTGTTCCTCAAGGGAGGCGCAAAACTAGACGCACCAGTGTACTCCATCGTCCAAGCAGACGACTAGAATGTTTATGTTAAACCAATAGTCGCGTGTTCATTAGACCGTGACCGTTGAGATACAATATCCTGCTACTAGTATTCTTGTTTTCCGATCCTTCCTTCTGTGGTTCATCCTGTGTCTCCGTGACTGCTGTCCGTCGCTCCGGGTCAACTGCGACCATGAGCTGACCCATTCCCCTCTTCTCCGCTAGATCCATCATTTCCTCGACGAGTTGTCCTCCTTCTCTCGTCAATACAACGATCGCAACGTCGCTGATGTCTCCTGCAGCGTCGAGCTCTACTTGATTAGCGGTTGGGTTTATGCCTGTGTCCCCTTGACTTATCACTATGATGCCTGCTGCACCCGCGGATTTCGCCATCATTAATTTCTGCAAGAAGGTACAATCTCCTCGCTGGATAAGAATTACGCCTTCCTGATAAGACCGCTTGTAGTGGTCGCAGCCCAAGGAATTGTCTTGGTCTCGATAGATTGGCAGACCATCGGCGTTGCTGAATCGCACTGGTTTCTGCTCGAATTGAGGCTTGACCGATAGGTCGCCGCCAAAGGAGCTGGTGAAGCCCGTCACGAAAGCTTCCAGGTCGTTGGAGTGGTCCGCATTTGGTATGACGAACAGGGCATCTACGGGGTTGAGATAGAATCTCAGGGAAATGTCTAAATTGCGTTGATCTTTGACGTCCTCGACGACAACATCGGAATCGGAGGTGCCCAGAAAGAGGGATGTGTCGTTGATGTATACAATATGTCCAGGTCGTACGGCGTAGTGCCCCACTACAAGAGTCATTCCACCCAATTAGCAAATGAAGAGGAAGTGAACGTGAAACTTACGCTTCCTGATGTCGTAGCCTTTGCCATCTAGTCTTTGCACGATATGAGTGCGAATACCCGTGATGTTGTGAATGATGAATCCATCTGAGGTAACGGCGAGCTTGAGCAGGTTTGGGCTCAAATCCTCGGGTACTACATTTCCATTCGGTGACAAGATGTAATCGTATGTCTAAGCATCGTAGACTTTGAGATAAGCAAACGTAGAGAATGACAGTCACTCACAAACAAGTCCACCTTTGGCTTCTCGCACCATCCATCTGGCGACCAGTAGATCATATCCACGTCACTGGCCGTCAAGGAGACGAGTTCTCGACCGTAATCGACGTCACTTCGAGATCGTACACCGAGAGTCAATCCAGTGCCATTGTTTGAATAAATAGAGGGGGGCTGATAGGCTGGGCACTGGTGAGTCTCTATTCCGCGCATCTTACGCCGCGCTGGAGGAATGGGTTTGATGTGATCCCGTCCGAGCGTGAGTATATGTCCCTCGGTCGTGAAAACGTAGTTAGAGTCATCACTGTGGAGAGGATTCTCCTCATCGAAGAGCAGAAACAGGTACTGAGGACAAGTATGAGTTCCAGATAGCGCATATGGAGTCTCTCATGAACCCTTACCTTCAAGGTCTCTGAGAGTGCAAAGGATTCCATTCTATCGTCGCGTTTATTGCTACGCAGGTCCGAAATACCAGTTAACCCACAGTCTACCTTGGCCCGAGTTACCAAGTCGAAGAGAACTCGTTCACCCACGTCTAGGTAGAATGGATCTCGTGTGGCCTAAAATACTCCTGTTAGTGACCCATCAGAGTATAGCAAGGTAGCAAGCTTACACGATAGAGATACCAGGTTGACTCAATGAATTCTGAATAGCTACACGTCAGCCACGGTGTACAGAGGGCGACTGATCGGACTAACCAGGCCGTAGGGGGTATTGATGAGAAGTAGCTTGCTTGTAGTTCGTATCATAAACCTCAGGGAGCCCCGAGTGTTTCCGCCAAAGATTATAGTCTGATCACAGATTCTCAGCGTGCGTAGAAAATAGGATTAAATCATACTCACACATCATATGGAGTTTGATAGCACTCTGGACGTCTCCTGCTAAAACCTGAAGACCGGGCCAAAACGCGGATAGGGAATCGATGGTGTAATATGCCACATCTCCGCTTTTCATGTTTACTGTTCGATACTGACAAGAGGTTTCATCAGACTTGGCCTTTCCATGGACTGCCCTACTTACCCAAAAGCCATCGGTAGCCCTAGAGTATCGCATGATGGATGCGTAGGCGTCATCCCAGACATCCAAGAATTCAACTTCACCTGCGAAACCGGGCTTAGTCACAGAGACGCGAAATCATCCTAAATACCTACCGCTCATGATATACCACTTTAGGGCGTACTCGTAGAAGGAGTCGATACCGGCTCCGATACTAGTCGTCTCTGGATGTGTCCATTCCTATAGTGACAAACGGTCAATGACCCTGTGGCTAAGTAATAAGTAAATAGACGGAACTGACCCCTGTCCATGTATTGATGGTGTTACCCACAAGTCCAATATCTGACTTGCGATTCCAGATCGCAAAGAATGCCTTGTGAGCGGCTTTCTCAAACCGATCATCTCCAGTCAATCGGCTGAGAGTCGCAAGCTCCAATATCAGAGAGCCAGCTCCGGCAGTACCTGCGAAGGAATAGGTGAATCTCGATACCAAAGTGTCAAAGTGGTTGATTACATGTCTCGTGTGTTTCTCCCCTCATCATTCCATGGCGAAGGTTTATCTTCACAGGTGGCCATATATCAGTGCATGACGCAAGTGACCAACGTCGCGATAATTACCCGAGCATACGGAAGTCCAGTGGGGGTCGAGAAGGCTGGTAGTAGTCGTTTCCCTAGGTCATGAGCCATGGACAGCAATTCCCCACGATACCATGGCAGATAGAAAGGTTGTCCGGTTTGATTTGCATAGATATGGCCAGACAATAGCCCCCCAAGCACGCGAATAGTGGTCTCAAACACCTGTGGTTTGGTGTTGACATCGAAGGAGACCCATTCAATCACATTTTTGACGGCCTTTTCAAAGCCAGGTCGATCGTCGAGGACAACAAATGTGTCAAGAACATCTATGAGAGTGAGCGAGAAATTTCCCGCCACGTCGTTGGATGCAATGTTGTGCCTATGGGCATAGGATAGGTAAACAAGCAAGATCGAGGGCAGCACAAACGTGCTTACGGGTTACCCCAGTCAGGCCCTTGACCGGAGCAGGACAGTGGGGTCAACTGAGAGACTTTAAGCCAATGTCCGAATCAACACGCGTAGAGATGCAAATACCTCATCCAGAGGGAAAGCTGTTTAATCAAAGGTCATGACCACAACATTGGATGATAACGCAGTGATCGGACGAACCATATTTCATATAGTTATCAAAACCATGATACCAGAGCTCCCGAGTGCTCTCACTGAACATCCAGAACAGTGAGTACACGCCGAATTACATTGATCTATGACGTACCGTGCTGCAAGCTTCCTCTGGGCAGTCCATCCTGTACTAATCAAGGGACTTGACGCGCTAGTATCCCAGGGCCATCTTTGAGCCTCAAACAGGACGGCGAGGCCAACGATGAGATACTCTGGCCAATACCGCTGCCACTTCATAAAAGTTCGGGGAAGGGTGTCGTGGCAGCAGAGTGATTCTGAAGCGCGAAACTCGATCGACCACGTGCCGCATTTTTCCTCTTGACATCTCGATCGAACTCCTGACGGACTGTCCTGCGTCTTGAACACCTTCCACCATGAGTTCCATAACAGATGTATCGAGCCAGCTTGGGAAATACATGCTCAAAGGCTGGGTCAGTCCTCAGCTTTCAATTTTCTTGATATCGAGGTGGCGACTGAATGCGAAACAGGTATTGACAGATCAATCTTGCCCAACTACAGGCTGTAATGTGCCTTTAATGCGTTCACCCAGTGGCAGAACTCCCGTTACCCATTTCTGCGCTAATTGCGATCAAGGGCCGGATGGTAGCCGCACTTAGCGCTCGGAGGTATTTCCAAAGCTAACGAACACATCTCGCAGGGCCTGCTCGTCAATCGCCAATGCCGCCTCTGCGTATCTCAGATTCTTCACCCAGCGTCTCATCTGGCTCTCGTATCTCCCGTGCTTCAACCCCGCCGACCGAGGTGTCCAGTACTCTCAGCTCTCCTACCTTTGAATTACCTCCAGAGACGGAGGAGAGTAGGCGTCGTCGTGACCAATCAGATAGGGCCTCCTCAGAGATCGGTAAACGTCTTTTGAAGGGCTAGGCAATGCTAGCAGATGAATGCCCAAACTCCCAGTGCATCGGTGTCCCACTTGTGCGGCCTCCCAAAGCCGGAGGGGAGAAAGATCCCAGGAAGGTATGTTCCAAGAATCGATCTTTTTAAAAGCCTTTTATGCATGGCATGTCTTAGGAGTGTGTGATCTGCGGCACTATCTATATCACGGAAACAGATGGGATGGGACAGCAACAGCTAGTCCCTGATCATGCAGCCAACGATGAACAAGTTGTTGAACCCGTCAAAGTACAGCGAACTGCTGTTCCTCTTGTAAGATTATGTATAACACGTGTCTCTGTATCACCAAACCAATCATGTCTTTGCCAGATGCCAGTTGTGGAAGAGCCCTTACGCCCTGTGCCTGTTACACTCCATGTAAGTTTCTGATAACATAATGTGGACTGGTATATCTCAAACTGTGTAGCGTGGGGTTTCCTACGGCCCTGCGGCTGTAACTGCAGACCAACTGGTGAGTTACCATTTTCAACTCCCGTAGTATCCTCGTCAAGTCTTAACTTCTGCAGCTGAACGCGGATATCACTGCCTCCGCTCTAGAGGCTTCCGCCAGAGCTCTGGAATTAACTCTGCACAGACTGTCTGGAACGCTGATTTCTTTGTCTAATGGACAGCCAGCGCTCGACCTGTCGTCGATATCACAGACCGCGGACACCATCGGGAAAACAACACAAGCATTATCTCATGTTAGAGCACTTCAGTGGAGTGAGAGTCAGGCTCGAATGGGTTGAGTGTAGATATCCGCCCTCTGAATGTTATCCCTACGTTGATGAATATGTCTTGGATTGTGTGTACTTAGCTATACGACCATATGTAATGCAGCCTCGTGCATATCTCTTGGCCAGGAAGACGTGAAGACTAATTTCTTCCCCTACCACGACCACGGCCACGACCGCCGCCCCGACCACGATCATCGCCACTACTGCGACCACGACCACTGCTTCCCCCGCGACTTCCACGACCGCCGCGACCACCGCGACCACCACGGCCTCCACCACGGCCTCCGGAACCTGTTCCTTGAACCTGGGCTATTTCACCACGGCTCAACTTCAGCATCCCTCCGCGGAATGTGCCAACTCCCATTCCTAGTCCTCTCTCTCGCTTCTTCACGACCGTTCCAGGCATATCTTGGAAAAGTTTCTTGATCGTTGGGTGATAGTTTCCGCGATTTTTGGCCTTGGGATAGTAATAGGTTGGAGATTGCACAAGAAAAACCAATCAATCCTTACCTCTTCAAGCTGCACTTTCTGCTTTTCCTGTTCCTTCTCCAGAAGCCCTTCTCGAACACGTTTCGAGGCCTTGTTCCGCTCTCCTGTTCGTACCGACTTTTCTCCTCTGCCCAACTTGGCTGCACCACTCAGCTCCAGAACTCGACCCGCCAACGCTTTCCGCCGTTGTGCAGGTGTCAAATCCAACTCCGGATCTAAGGATCCTGAGAGAAGTTTTGTGTGGACCAGGCGATGCAGTAGAGCATCGTTTTGTGAATGTGTACTAGAATAGAACAGTTCAAGCACTTGAGTTACAACTATATGTCGAGATACGTTACCGGTCGTCGTCTTCGTCTCCGTCCGGTGCTTGATCCCTTTCCTTGCCCTGGACGCTGGGGATATCCTCCCGAATTTTGGTGACCCGAGATGACTGAACATTGTGTGAGAATGGAAATCAAACGTATATGAGAACATTGCGATACCATAAAAGCCTTCATCTGCACTTTAGATGGTGGGATATAGTCAGCGGGCTTTCCTCTATTCTCCGAGAACACTGTGACATTTGGCAATTGTGTAGTGCTCCCTGCAACGAATTCGTCGTCCTCTTGAGAGAAATCTGTGCATTTGGATGATTTATAGATACGTTCAACAGACAATGATCTACTGACTGTCTCCTTCATTGTCCGTTTCGTTATCCGTTCTTTCCGAATCACTTCCACCAATGCCAGACCATTCCGATTCTTCTGCCTCGGAATCCGGCTCCTTTCGATCAAAAACCCGGAAATTGTGCTGCTCGTTTCGCTTTCGCTTGACGCCAGCGACGGGGACCGAGAATGAGTCCAGGAAACTCTGTCCGTGAGCGTTAAGGATATCCAAGAGGTCGTCCTGGTCCGACATGATAGAAATTAAGGAAGAGTTGCATCGGTCACAAACGTGACTCGCACTTTCTTTCCTCAGACTCTTGCCTGCCACTTCGCGTCCTAGGTTCTCCAATGGTGAAGAACAGAAAACAAAGACGTCAGGCAGAGGCCTCGTCGGACCAATCTACCGAGCCGCTAGAGATACCAGAGACCGAACAATGGCGTCTAATAAATGAGTCTGGTATCCTAAATAGCGCGCCTGGTCAAGCAGTCCCGGAGGTGCAAGACTCGGAAGAAGAGGCTACACCGTTTGCTGAAGAAATATTCAATTCTGTCATCTTGATCATTCCCTTCTCGTTCCTGCTGCTTATGATGGAGATGTAGGTCGACCTCCTCTGTCTCTCCATGATCTAACAGGATGCGTGTCAGAGAAGTTTAATCCACCACCAGTATGGGAAACAACCAACCTTGCAAGCATTAATTGATAGAATGGGTCCCAGTATCCCAAGTGAGTCTTATTCAGGCTTCTCGAAGTTTCTGTTTATGTTTCTGACTCGTACGCTAGTTCTCTCCTTATTCATATTCTACAGCAAGTCTCATCATCTTTCTTGGCGACGCTCAACTGACCATGAATGCAGCAACGCGATACAAGCAGCATCGCCGGATGCAGATATTCCTCTTTGTGCTGTCAATCCTTGTAGGTCCAAGGATGATTTGGCTCATAAACCGTGGGTCTTGGAAAGTGAATATGCGACAGGTAAGCAGTACTTGCACTCCCCTGTTCCGCGTCTCAACAATTTTACTCGTGTCTCTAGTGCCCACCTCTGGCTACTATCTGGGTGTACACCATTGTCCAACTTGATCTTGGGCCAGCCGTTCTAAATCTTGTCGTGGTCGGGATCTATGTTTGGTGGAAGGGTTTGAAGCTTGCTTGGTAAAGTCACCGCGGATCTCCAATGTCCCCTACCTAGTAATGTTCATAATTAATAACGGACTTTGGAGGAAACAACATATATGATATTATAGCCCTAATACATTGACCAGGTAGGGGATTATATTTGCATGATGTATGTATCCTTTCGAAGGACGTCCAGAAAGACCACATATCCAGGATGAGATCAGTAGCGGTTTGGCTGATTCTCATGCACGAGAAAGTATGTCTAGCCAAAATGAATTCAATATCTGCTCGATGATACGCCAACTACTGGTTGAGATTTTGTACCAGCAGGGCACCTTATACGAGCATAGAGAGGCTAATGGAAGCACAGGAATGCAAGAGATGGTGAGTCATTCCCTTGTAAACGTAGTGCATAACGTCCTATAATGCATGTTGGTATACACCGAATCTGGGAATACAAAAATAAATGTGTCAGATATCCTACACTCCTGGACCCTCGTCCAGCTCGCCAGCCAACAACTCGACTTTCCTCTGGAAATCGTCAATCAGTGACGTGTAGATGCGCGAAGAGGAGACAGTACTCACCCGGTAGCTTATTGCCCTTCCTTCCAAAACAGTACTCAGTACTCTCAACTGCCATTTCAGCCTTCGTCCACAAGAGTGCCGGATCTCTTCTCGATGCTTTTCCAGATTCTCCTGGAAAGCTTTGAAAACGCGATCGTCACGGGCAAAATAATAGGACTGCGAACGAGGTCAACATCGGCGACACTGGTCAAAATGAGCCTACGTACCGGCATTGGCTTGCCGTCCAACGTTTCCAGAGCTAGTGACCATGCAGCCATCATCAATGAATCGACCGTGGCATTTGCGATGCTAGAAATCGTGAGCCTCAGACGGCCCCAAGGAGGTGAAAGGTGGCTCACTAGTCTTCTAGAGACGCAATGAGATCTGCCTTCCCCAACTCTCTTGTGGCGAAACGCTGTACGGCAGCACCTGCTGTTTTGACAGGTTGTCCTGCAGTTCCTGCTCGGAGTGCAATGGCGACATTTGATACTTGCGCCCATACCCATTTGTCACCTTCACTCATAATCAATGTTTGCATGAATGAGGCAATGAGGTCGCTCTGTGACTTCGCAAGACCAAAATCGATAGCAAGTTTGAGATTGGTTCCTATCAAATTTGGGAAAGGAGGTCTGGTTAGCATACGGTTTCAGAAGGAGTAATGACTTCATTTACGTAGAGCCTTCAGCAGTGACTTCGTTCGAGGTTTGTTCATCTCAGCGTCGTCAAGATTGTTAATCCAACGAGAAAAGGCGCCCAGCAAGATGATAGTGACGTCTCTATGTGACAGGCCTATTCGCATGGCATGAAGTAGGGGAGTCGCATCTCCTGTTTTCCGCAGAAGGAGCTGTGAACAAGCAGTTGAGGACTTTGTGAGAGGCAGTGACTTCAAAGCGATCGAAGACACGTACGGGAAATGCTCGGTCCCGAACTTCCATCAGGTACATGATGTCTTTGCGCTCAATGGCACGAAAGACTTCAAAGGGCTGTTGGCATGGAGGGGTTGCTTAGAGTAGCGCTGGATTGATAGTGTACAAGACCTGCCTGGGGTTCCTTCCACACAGCCGAAACTCTGCTACTTGAGCTTTGAGTCAACGACGAATCATCAGATGATCTCAACGACGACGGCGACATGGATGGCAGACTTGGACTCCTGGCATGCTCATGCTCGTTTGGAGAGGGCGGGGTCGGACTACGACGCAGCTGTCTGAGGATTGCCTTTGGTGCAACGTCTTCGGCTTCGCGCTGTATGAAGGCTTGAGATTGCGTCGGCACATAGATTGTTAGAGTAAATTTCAGACCAACCACTCGAAGGAAGGCGCTCAGGAAGACACGGTTCGGATACTACACGTCGTCTTGAGACTGGAACTCCAAGCAAGTTCCGCGACTCATCAAGGCGTCTCCCAAGGGCATCGATCATCGGCGGGTTGATGGGACTGAGGCATACGTTGAAGAGAATATTATCAGTATTCAATTATCCTAGAGAGGTGACCTGTGGTTACAGCATGGTGAGTTTACGACGAGACGGACGTTGACGGACTTGAAGACATGAAGGTTGCCTGTGAGAAAGGATTATGTAACACGTAGACTTGTTCGGACTCCGGAGCCACTGCCGGTTGACCCACAACTCTTTATGCTCAAGATTTGGAAACAGAAATGGAAAGACACTGAGTCCACTGGCCAGGCCTCTCAGGAAGACAGAGACCAGGAAGCTTTTCAGGGTGAAGGCAGTAGCAGTTCATTTGCTACAAATGACACTGCAGCCGTTTCACCCTCACAAGATCATGTCCTGGACTCTGTCTCGCCGTTCTCGAGCCAGACTTCTCTCGCTGCTCAGCACAATCCTCTTGAGACGGGTATCCCCGACTCTTTGCGGGCTGGCGATACCTCCAGAATGTCTCTCTCTTCTTTGGAAGCATTCGGAGATCAGGTCTTGGACCATGTCAAACGCAAAAATAGTGCGGTCATGTTCCCTTGTCTTCGTCCCTACAACGACCTTACTTTACGCAGCTATTGCTGTATATCCTCCCTCACAGAGTAAACTTATCCATATTCTGTTGGTTTATTATCTGATGGACCGTTAATCACAGTACCCATGAATGTTTTCGCAAAGTTCTTGTCTTGGTCGGCTCAAGTCTTACAAGGACGTTCTCCAGTGGACCGACGCCGGCTGGCACTATACGTTGTGGAGTTAGTATGGCTTCCGGTCTCTAGTATCCGCAGTCCCTTAATTTTGGTGTTCTTCAGTGACGATCGCTTGGTCACTAAACATGCTACTGCATTTCAAGCCGAAGCTTTAGAGTTGGACGTCGGTCTATGGAGGGAATATGGTGATCTAGCTAATCTACCGCAAGCCGTTAAAAAAGATGTGCTGGTGACAACTTCCGCGGTGAGACTTTACAGGTCGACACATTATGACATAACTCAAGCTCACCTAACTTTGCAGCTCCTTCACGCTGCACTTGTTGACGGCAAACTCTCCATTGATCAATTCCATGCGATCATTATTGCGGACGCACAAAACGTCACGGGTATGGACTGCCATGGTTCACTGCCACTGGTCCAGGTTATGGATCGTTATTATCGCGCATCGGATGCGGCCTTGCGACCCAGAATACTTGCTGTCGTTTCACGTACCATGGGTCACCAGCCATACTTTGATCACGGCATGCTGAAGTTGGAGATGACTTTGGACGCCAAAACCGTAGGAGTTTCTGCCGAAAAACGGGCCGAATTTCTAAGGCTCCCTGACAATCCGGACGAAATCGTATTGCTGTATGACCCACCGTCTCCTATACCCGAAACAGGTTTGTTGCAACAATTGCATTCCCTGGAACGCACAAACAACTTATTCCGACGAGAACTCCGAGCATCGCTTCGTGTCCTGACTGAGATTGGAACTTGGGCGTCTGATCACGTCTGGCAGTGTGCTTTGAAGGAGATCGAATCCCCTTTGCAGCGGCCCAACCGGGGTGACGATGAACAGGCTTCTGATCAGCGTACAAGGAAGAAATTCCGGGGTGTCATAGAAAACTGGGATTTTACAGGGCCCGTTCTCGATATGACCTCCCATCGTTGCAACATCACACCCAAAATGTTGAGATTGATTCAAGTGCTCAGATCGTACGAGTCATACGGAACGGAACTTCGTGCCATCGTTTTCGGTAAGCGGCTCGGGACTATTGTATTGACTTTGAATTGACGATGAACTGAATACAGTGCGGGAGGCATCCGTCGCGACTGCTATAGCCGAGCTTATCCGCAATCTGCCTGAGCTGCTAGCCTTTTTGCGGCCCTGCATTTTAATAGGCCACGGAAAATCCGCTTCCCCGCTCAACGAGGTGATACCGACCTTCGTCGACCACTGTGTGTGCACTGAAACATTATGCAGGGGATATTTCGGACATTTGCAAATGGTACACACAATTTGCTCGTAGTGACAAAATCCGCCGAGGATCTGGAGATACCCAGAGCCTGCCTCGTTGTTCGGTCTGTCCATTTCTGTGGTGACATGGACATCCCTGACTCTGGGCAACCAGTTTTGACCTTTTAGACAGCCCACTTTCGTATGCTTACTCTCGGTCTTGTGCTCGTGGCCGAGAGGGCCATATCGTACACCTAATCGAAAGAGGTAATGATGCTCATCGTAGGATCTTGGCCGACAATACCAGACTAGATGAAACGATGTCGCGTTGGGTTGAAACGCTAACCAGGCTACCCCAAAGCTCTATACCCCCGGTGGTGTTGCAAGAGACTTCTAATTCTTGTGATTCTGACATTGAAGATGACGGAGAAGAATTCATCGAAGACCCTACTACCGGCGGGCGGATATATTTACACCAGGCAACGACTGTCGTCTACCGTTTTGCATCAGCACTTCGTGAGCAAATCGGAGACAGCCTTGACACTCCGCCACTGTTCAAATTCCGGGATAGGAGACGACCTTTAGGACTACCGATAACTTATGTGTGCAAGGTTCTCCTCCCCGGAACATCCGCGAATGCTGTAGAGGGCTCGCCTTCACCGTCGATCGCTTTTGCAAGACGCAATGCCTGTTACGAAGTCTGCCGCAAGCTGGATGAACAGGGTGTGCTCGATTATCGTTATTTTTACCTGCCGTCAACATCGAGTGCAGGTCCCCATCGTTATCGGGACAATTCACTTTCGCCACACTCCGTCGGCGAGCCGGAACTACTCGATCTTCCTCCTTTGGGTGACAAGTTCTCGGGAACTCGTTGTTACCCCAAACAGAAGCCCGTCTTTTGGACAATTGCCTTGTCAGGACAACATACGACGCTGCATCCTACGATAGTCATGACGGAACAATCCGACGAATCGTCGCCTTACGCCCCCATAGTAATCCTTACCCGTCGGCCTCTTCCTGAACTGCCCAGCTTCAGGATTTTTCTATCTGGCATACCGGCATCTGTTCAACTCATACGGGGTGCTTCATTCGATGTCAATGAGAAGAAACTCCGTGATCTCTCCAGGTACACCCTCAGAGTGTGTCGGACCATTGCAAATAAGCCTTTCACATGCTCTGTCGCAGAAATGCCGTACTTCGTTGCACCGTTGGCGCTTGGTTGGACCCCTCCCACGGGGAAGGACGCTGTCAGCATTTCTGATATTATCCTATGGGAATCCGTCACTCTCGCTGGGGGTACTTGGGCAGTGCCTCTCAAATTTGGCCCGATCAGCGAGGTCGCTGCAGATTTCAATGACGCTGTCGTCTTAGATCGGTGGACAGAATTTACCAGGCGATACAGCGTCGTAAAGATCAGGCCCGATATGACTCCGCTCACCAAACCGGACGATAGTGCCGTGAGTACCGAGTGCTCTTTGCTGAACAAAACTAAAGATTTATTCTGTGGTAGCGCGAAGCTGGGTTTGATAATTTGGTCGAATATTGCCGGTCCCGTAAAAAAGACTTTCAGGAGCTGAAAGACAATGGCCAGTGCATCATCGAGGTTTGCAAATTGCCGGGAATTTTGAATCACTTGAACCCTGCATCGCGACCAATGACAGAGTCTCCAAAGGCGGCTGCCAGATGTTAGTCACAGCTATAACACACGATTACGAACTAAACAATATATACAGATCTCATTCCAGAATTATGTGCAAAGTTCGTCCTTCCCGCGAGGTGAGACCGGTCCGTTGTCTGGAAAGCATCGATGATTACTAACGTCTTCTAACACAGCACGTTGCGGTCAGCGCTACTTCTGCCTTCTGTCATCCGAAGGATCGACGAGTTGCTATTGGTGAAACAATTGAATTTTCACCTTCTTCAGCATGCTCTACCTGAGGACTTGCTGCATATGGCCATCTCTGCCCCATCCGCGGGCAATGAGTATGATTACGAGCGATTGGAGCTGTTAGGTCAGTCAACTCGAAACGCAATGTGTATCACATTCTCATACAATGCCTTGACAGGTGATGCCTTCCTGAAGTACCTAACATCAATCTATGTTTTCGTCAATGCGCCGACGCATGGGGAAGGTGCTCTACACGTTGCAAGGCAGAACATTATCAGCAACAAAACTCTGTTCCACAGTGCCGCACGCGTCGGACTGCCGTCTTTCATCCTAGCGAAACAATTTGCTTTGAAAGGATGGCATCCGCCTAGTTTCCGCCTTGAGGGGCGGCCAGGCTCCAAGGATGCGCCTGTCAATGATACAAAGTCTGTCGTTGACGGAAATAGTCAAGCGCGGACTGATGGGGGATACAGAGCTGCGGTCCATAGTGACGAACAGACACGAGGTGATGATAGCAATTTATCACATTTGGAAAATTTATCTACGGAGAATTCGATGGACACAATTCCGGATCTTTCAACACAGGAATCTCAAACTCTTCCTTCTAACTCCAGTACCGCCGGCTTCGAAGGGAAAAGGTCACACAAGGCCTGGAAGAAGAAGCGGCACCAGGACGACGACAGTGTTTTGTGGTTAGGTGACAAGGTATCTGAGCACTGTCGTGGCCTATACCCTCATAGATCTGATCATCCTTCCTTCCCACTTCAGGCGATAGCTGACGTTGCCGAAGCGATCATTGGAGCTGCCTACGTCTCTGGCGGACGAGATATAGCTCTCAAAGTGGCGAAGGCCTTGACTCTTCCGATTGCGAATGTCGAGAAATGGTCTGATTTTGGCCGCAAGGCATTGCTCCCCCCTGCAACTGCTGCTCTCAAGCTGAGAAGAGAGTCTATCGTCGCCGTAGAGAATATCATAGGCCACAAATTTAAACGCCCACATCTACTGGCGCAGGCATTGGTGGGCCCTTCCATCATACGACATATACCATGCTTCCTCACCCTGGAATCAACAGACACATGGATCTATCAAAGGATTCGAACCAACGTCCTTTGAAAGACTCGAGTTCATCGGAGACGCTATCCTCGATTTCAGTATGACTCCCATCATGTCTCTAAAATCCACGTTAACGTTCGGTGTTTCTTACTTCTCAGCGACTATACGCCACCTGTTTGATCGTGATCATCAGCTTTCACCTGGCGCCCTAACATTATTGAAAGTAAGGTTCTTTTTGGGACATTGGTGACTTGGTCAGCTTAAGAACTCATCGTAGGGCGCCATGGTCTCCAACTCTGCACTGGCTGCAGTGTGCGTACGCTCGGGGCTATATAGACATCTAGTATTTGACTCCAACGGTCTGACCGCTGCTATCAAGCACTACGTGGACCAATTAAAGGTGAAAGAGCTTGAAGAGTATCAAAAGGCTTCTGAGGAAGGCAGATCTCCCGGACAATACTGGGTGCATATAGAGCCTCCGAAGGTAAAAATATGCGCTAATTTTGCTTGAATTTCTCGCTTATTTTGCTATCGTAGGCCCTATCGGATTTGGTAGAGTCCATCGTCGGTGCCCTCTACATATCGGACGACTTCTCCCCGATAGGAGTAGAAGCGTTCTTCAATAAAGTGTTAAAACCGTTTTACAATCGTCATATCACGCTCAAGACGATCTCGCATCATCCGACGAAGATTCTCTTCGAATTGGGGCAGGCAGGAGGATGCAAGGAGTTCCAGATCATCAGGGAAGATAATGAAGATGGTCCCTGTTGCCTCGGTAAGGTTTTAGAACGGTCTGCTCTCGTAATGTTTATTGAGCTCATTTCCGATAACAGTACTAGTCCATGATGTCATTTTAGCCAGCGGACAAGACGCTACTCCTAGCTCTGCGGCGCGCCGCGCATCTCTTCTCGCATTGGATGCACTGGAAGGAGATGTAGGATTCTTGAGCAGGACATGTGATTGTCGAACGCAGTCGCAGATAAAGAAGCCACATAGAAACACGTTTATGAGTGCTCTATCTGGCTTTGAAGACAGCATGGGAGACTTCCTGGAGGATGAGAGGGGATCATAGAGGCGGCGGACGAGGCAAGGGTTCAGCATGTGTAGCATTTTATCATGCAGAGAATTTCGTCATGCGAGTAGGGCTCCATTTGAGCATTCTTTGAATGCAACGAGGGTTTGAACTTTGTGTATTGAACGCGAAACTGATATCATTCTCTACGTCCTCCAAGTTTATGCAGCACCTTTGCTCTTGTTCCTGCAGGAAGACAACGTTAGTAGGCCCGTGGCTGCGAGAAAGAATAGAGACATACAGCTGATAGGCTCCAGCAATGAAAGGTATGGCAAATCCGAGGCCAAGGAATGCACCCATTTTGATTGCAAAGCTAGCCTTCTTCTCGCCCGGCCATGCAAAGGGAAGGTGCTGGGAAAAGTTGACTTTCTGTTTAGTGAATGCCCACGTTGCATGGTATCAAAATCGTACGTGGTAAGGACCATGTCCCGAGCGAGCAGGAGCAGTTGAATGAATGGAACGAGACCAGGCCGAAGGGCGAGTACGAACAAGAGTGCGACTAACTAGGCTGGCCGACATGATGGTGAATGAGAGGAAGTTGGGAAGCGTGACAGCGTAACGAAGTGTCACATCGTCCGCTTATATCCGAGCTCCCACGGGCCACGGCCAGACGGCCATTGCCTTATGAAGTAGGAGTCTTCCTAAATGGGGATACTTCCAGCTTCTTCATACCCTCAGGACCTTTATGTCTGTACTTACCAGGACATGAGTATACATTAATTCAATCAAATGTGGAGGGCTGTATCATACACATGCTGGGCCCATGATGTAGGTCATGTTTTGGCGTGGTATCAAGCTGTAGAAATGCTATCAAGCAGTGGCAAGCACTCTGGCAGCGACTTCTCAGTCCCAGCTCGGTCCTTCTCACGGTGTCTGGAGCGAGACTACGAGTTCTGACTCCACTTCGTCCCGGGTGTTCGACTGCGACCCGAAAGTCTTTTATCGTGCCCAGGTCGGTAGCGAAAAGAAACTGCTACACTTTTCGCTCCTCGGTAAGTACTTACTTTCTTGCAATTTCCTTGTGGAGGAAGTTAGCCTCCGAGATGTACTACCATCGCTTCACGGTGCAAATGTGGATAGATTGGAGATCATCTTTGGATCATCTCGGCAACTCAGTGAGGAGCGCTCGCGTATACGTGACAGTTACTTATCGAAAGCGTTACAAGTAACTTACTTATCTGAGTTATCTCTAACACGTGGTAAGCTTAACTTGATGCTCTTAAGATGGAGCCGGACTTGCTCTCAGGCTCTCAAAGCCCACTCGCCTACCACCAAGTATCTGCATACAATGGCTCAGTCCACCAAGATATCAATTACTGCACTCAACAAACAGATCACCTTGCCAACGGGACTGTTCATAGATAATGAATTTGTGCCATCGGTTGATTCTACTGAGGAGCTGATTCAGTATGTCCGTGCCTCGAGTCACATCAGGTACACCTCCCCTGACAACATGAAACAAAAAGGGCCATAAATCCTGCTACCGAAGAGGTTATTTGTTCCGTAGTCGCAGGTTTGTGGACCAGCCTTGTTGAAAACCCGGGTTGAAACGTTCTTCAGGATCTCCGAAGGATATAGACATAGCCGTGTCTGCGGCGCGCCAGGCCTTCAAAACTACCTGGGGGAAAAACGTCACCGGCTTTGAGCGATCCAGGTTGATCAACAAATTAGCTGATTTGATTGAAAGGGACGCACAAGAGCTCGCCGAAATCGAGGCACTCAATAATGGAAAGCCGGTGAAGGTTGCCAGGTAAAGCGTTTCACACATCCTCCAAATAACCACATTTGACCTAGGTACGCAGGGATTTTGATATCGGGGACAGCGTCCAATGCCTCCGCTACTATGCTGGATGGGCGGACAAGATCACTGGCCAGGTGTGTGCTGCTTGGATCAGATGACCTGCTGTTCTGACTGTATTGTAGAGCATCGAAGTTGACAACAAGGTCAAGCTGGCGTTCACTCGACATGATCCCATTGGCGTCTGCGGACAAATGTACTTTCCACAAGCTGATGAAGAAGCCTCTCCTTCTCACACGTTGACAGCATTCCGTGGAACTATCCGATAAACATGTGGTACGCTGTTCAGCGTCACATAATGACGCTCGTTAGCCAAGCTCATCATCTCTCCCAGGGCCTGGAAAGTGGCGCCTGCCCTTGCAGTGGGTTGTACCATCGTGATGAAACCGTCTGAGTTGACTCCCCTAACGGCCCTCGTAAGCATGGGAGTCTCTGTCTCGTGCTCTTTGCTCATTTTGCGGGCTTTCTCTCGCAGAAACTATGCGAGCTTGTCAAAGAGGCAGGGTACACCTTGTTTCTCTCGCCAGATGTATTGTACTTCTCAAGAAACTATTGTTTAGTTTCCCTCCAGGCGTTGTTAATACTGTTCCGTCGCTCGGATCAGTGGGAGGGGCAGCTCTGGCTGCCCACCCAGACGTCGATAAAGTAGCTTTCACAGGATCTACAATTACCGGCCGCAAGATCATGGAGGCAGCAGCCAAATCCAACCTGAAGAAGGTGTCTCCATTTCACATCATGATTCTGCAGTGCGAGCGCTAATCCACTTTGCTGCGGAATTCGCATACAAGGTCTCGTTGGAACTGGGTGGCAAGTCCCCGCAGCTGGTCTTTGAATCGGCTGATCTAGAGCAGGGTGAGCTACTTTTAGGTTGATCGTGCCTCGCTACAATTTCCTTCGCATCTATATCTTTCTCTCCTTCATCGCCGGCGTTCTTTTCAGACGAGTCACCGCACTTGTATAACTTCCCGGAGCACTTATGTCCGAGGAAGAGCTCGACCGCCGGGAGCTTTTTCCTTCCGGGGTGAGAGTTTCTTGTGACGGTGTCCTGACAAGATTTTGGCACCGAAAGCCAAGTGCAATGGAATCTTGTGCTTCGATTTTACCTGTTATGGTCAAAAAGTGGCTTTCATCTGCGTCTTGAAGCACTGCACCATCATTTTCTACTATAAAGTTTAAACAATTTTGTCCGTCAGCGGCGAATTGGGCCGCTCTCGGAATCTGTTACAACACAGGCCAGGATTGTACGGCTGGGTCGCGCGTGTATGTCCAGGACAGCATCTACGACAAGTTCCTCGACATTCTCGTGGGGAAGGTCAAAGAACAAGTCATTGGCGATGCCTTTGACGAGAAATCTGGCGGTGGACCTGTCGTATGTCAATCGTCTCTTTTTATTGTTCCTTACCTGTATCTCATTGCCGATGGTTCTCCCTACCTAGGTTTCGAAAGCCCAGTATGATCGCGTGTGGGGCTACATCGAGGCCGGAAAGGCTGAGGGCGCCAAAGCCATACTCGGCGGAGTAAAGCGATCTGGCAAAGGCTTTTGGGTCGACCCGACAAGTAAGCTATTGGGTTTGATCAACTAAACCCCGATGTTTGCTCACCATACTTATTCTCTCAAGTTTTCACGGAGATCCGCCCCAATATGAAGATTGTAAGTCGTGGAGGATTATATATCTTTTTTTGGCCGCATCAAATAATATTGGTCGCTGTATCAGGTTCAAGAAGAGGTAAGGAGATGGTATCAAGAGGCCGACCACATCCATCTTGGCTATATTCATTTCTGATTATTCTATGACATTCAGATCTTTGGGCCAGTCCTTTCCGTCGGTCGTTTCAAAACTGAAGCAGAGGGCATCCAATTGGCCAACGACACGTCCTATGGGCTTGGCGCTGGTCTTCATTCCAGTGGGCATTAGCTTCTTCGCTGCCATGTCCGGTCAATTGATATGACTAACCATAGACGATGCGAATCAATGCATGAGGGTTTCATCGGCGCTGGAAGCTGGAACCGTGAGTCGCTCGTACCTGATGCTGCGCGCATTTTCTTATCCCTCTGACATGAATATCTGTTATATGGCTCATGATTTGTAGGTATGGGTCAATCAGTACAATCTATTGTGTAACAACGTCCCATTCGGTGGCAAGAAACAATCGGGAATGGGTGTGTTATTTCAGTCATTCGTCATCGTGGGCAGCGCTGAGTATCGAACAGGTCGCGAACTCGGGAGCTATGCTTTGGAGGAATACACTTCAGTCAAAGCAATACACTGGAATTTCGGTGAGAAGCTGGACTGGCCTCTTTGAGATGATAGAAGATCTGCTGTGTTCGCATCTACTGCCGCTTAGGCCCCGTGTACCAATATCATGATCAATAGCCATTTACCTGGGTGTCATACCATAGTAAGAAGTATGCCGGGTTGTCGTAGCTGTAAGAAGCGTCATCATTTCCGAAATGCGACAGATCTACTGGCACCAAGATCAATCTTCGACTACTACATTCTGACTCGGAGTCATGACGCTTCCTTCTTGTCAGTTGGACCTCTTCAAGGTCCTCGTTGCCACACACGCCGCCGCTGCACTCCGACTATTCTGAAACGATGGAGGGCTGGACGCCGCAAAGTAAGGATCATTATCATGAATTTAATATTCAAGGCAGGTAGTTATTGTCCGTTTGATACAATAGATACAAGGATTCGAAATCAAAGGCAGGTGGGTAGACATCGGCGAATATAATAGATACACGATTAAGGCAAGGTCTCCGTGTTGTAAGACAGAGAAGTAGCAGAGATGCATGAATCCTGTCAGTATACAATGATCGTAGATTAGTAGAAGCATAGTAAGTATCACGAAAAATAACACGGAAGGAAGGAAGGAAGTATATTTAACAACACGAACAACCACAGCAACCGGTGCATGCGTCTCGGGCTTAATTAGAAGTGGAAATACCACATAAGCAAGCATATCCACCGCATCTTCTGTAATTTGAAAGCTTAGCGAGCAATAAAATGTCATAAGGGTGCGCTGCACTTACCTGCATTGAGGGGTATTCACGTTCGTATATCTGTTATTTGCCGGCGTACCGGTACGGCCGGGATGATACTGCTGAGGTGCAGCAGACACAGCGAGTGGTTCACCGTATGCTCCACGCATTCCAATGCTGCCGTTGGGCCATATCACAGAATGGGAACGCGGAATTGCTTGGGAATTTGACGAGGAATATGGGTTATAATGGTTGGACTGCTGGGTTGTGCTTGAGCCGGAGGAGAAATCGTTTCTCGGCTGAGATGAAAGGGTGTAGTTGCTAGGGAAGTTGGGAGCTGTGGAATGACTGTAGTGATGTGTCATTGCATTGAAGGTATTATGGGCATTGCTGTGATGAGGAGGTTGGCGAATTGCACCGTGTTGTTGACCATGATACATGTTTTGTTCGGGTGCAGAGAAAGGGGCATTGTATGAAAGCATGTCGCGTGTGTGGTATTGAGAAGTAGATGCGCCACCTTCAGGCCTTGGGGTGGGCGACATGGATGGCGAGCAAGAGTTCGGCTCTGGCTCGTCTGCCACTGGGACATATTCACACTGCAGACCCTTTCTTGTGCAGCGCTCGCAGGGTCGCAGAGGAGGATTCTCGTTAGTGACGCACTATAGAGTACCGCAAAATTCATCAGCAAAATCATCCTCGAACAATGAAGGAGAACAGCTACATACTCTGATCTTCCGTTTGCGGCACAGACGGCAAGCTATGGGTGCCCTTCTACGTCTGAAGGCAACGGAACGAGGATCTTCTGCTAATGTTTGATAGGATGACATGGTAGACGGGACGGGATATGAAAATACCTGACATCCGGAGCTCTTATATACACACCTAATGGTGGCCGAGCCAGACTCAAATGCGGCCAAACGTGAGTTCAGCAAAAATATGAGATCATGATCTAAACGCGTAGAGAACAGCCTTGTCTGTGGGCGTCAGTTGTACGGCAAGATCACCTCGCCAAAGCGTTGGGCGGACATCTTCTAGTTGTCAAGAAGACATGTTGTCCGTAATCCAAGGACACACAATTGCGGAATCCCCGATCGTTGAAGACGAGTTTTCTAAAGCTCTGGCCATGGTTGTAGAGATGATGATACGGCAAGTCCGGTGGCTCACCACAGGATGACCATCAAATACACCGGTGTTCGTCCATCTCGGCCTGATAAAAATACCTATACAGAGAAAACAGTGTAAATAATACACATGAGCACACCAACAGCAGAACTGCATCGGGTAAAGCGCAAGCGGCCGGTGACCAAGAATGGAGAAAGATCATGGTCGAACACAAAAGAAGGTACACAGCTTACGAGTTTGAGGTGATCCCGATTCGGAACAAGGACACTCGACCGAGGACGCAGAATGAATAGCTTCTTTCATTTGATCGAACCACATGAATCGCACGAGAAACTAGCCCGCGGGCGGCAAAAGCGCGATGCAGTGGAGAATGGTCTCAGTGTACACGTATCATGCCACGACAAAATAAGCTTATCTGAAGGAGAGTAGGACCTACTCTCTTGTCAGAGCATACTTCTACAGCGCCAAATAATCCCGCACTTCCTCTTCTGTCAGCTTTCTGAAAGTTGGTTTAGGTCGGCCAGTTTCACCGCCGACTTTCCCCTCCTCAAGTTCAGCAGGCGATGGAACGGTGACTACACCGATCTCAATTGTCTTCTCCGTCATTTGACCTTCGAAGCCTTCCTTGAGCGTCAGGAGAGCCGTGTGGATGGCGTCCTCTAGACTGATATCGTCGTTGTATCTGAGGCAAGAAGGGTGGATGCTCAGAACTTCGCGTCCTGATCATCAAATGCTGGCACTACTCACCGCTTCTCCAAGAACGTCTTAGCGTTCACCATGTTCTTCCCAATAGCACTAGCCTTCCACGCCCAAAATGAACCTGAGGGATCCACCTGATACAGAGTTGGTCCCCGATTGGAGTCCCAGCCAGCTACAAGTAATGATACACCATACGGCCGCACGCCTCTGAGTACCATGTCAGTAGAATGAGGCTCGCATGACTATGGACTCACCCAGATTGTGTTGCCTGCTGCATTACGTTCGCAAGCTCTTGTGTCAGAACTCGGGTTGGTGGGTATTCGCCATACATCTTCCAGTATGCCTGAGCGCTCTTTCGGGCCTTGGTAATGAGAACGCGAAAGTCCGGGCCCATTCCAGAGTACACGATTCCAATATTGGGGCACACGATCGCTACTTTCTCGAGCATGGAGTCGTCGATGAGTATTGACGAGGATTTCTTCTCAGTAGCAATGACAATTCCATTTGAGGCTGAAGACAGCTTTAGGGCAGACTCCAGTGCATAATATCAGAGTCGAACGAACCTTTGATTCCCAGACTCGTTGTTCCCTGCGATACAGCCGCTAGTGCGTGTTCGATCTGAACGAGCTTGCCGCTTGGTGAGAAGACTGTGAGAGAGTAGCTGGAAGATTATTAGCCAAAATTGGGCCAGTGGATGTAGAAAGCACAAGCCTGTAAGCACCACCGTCTGCGCTGGCCATGATAGATGAAGTTTGAGAAGTTGAGAATAAAGGTAATAAATGAAGTCGACGCGCAAGCTCTTGTTTGGTCGTGTTGGGAACACGCGTCTACCGCGTCACGTCTATGTCGAAAACTGCAACATGATTTCGCATTCCGGAGGTATACTAGGTACAGCAGCTACGTTACAAGGTATTGAGCTAATAGAAGGCAACCGCATGGAGAATATTATGCGGATGTTTCTCCTGTTGCGTCTCCAGTATCTTTTCTATCTCCTCATCAATGTCATCCGCAGCCTCGATCTGAAAGAGCACAAATATCAGTCGGTATGACCTGCAATGAGTAACATACATGCCATACCGCAGTGGCAAGCTCCAGCATGGCCTTCCCCGCAATCAAAGCCTCCTCGTGATTGTCTTTAATCTCGAGATTGATTATGTGCACAGGCCGATTGTATTCGCCACCACGAGTCAACAGATCTAAGAAAAGACAAACGTGAATAGTATGCTGTGGTAAGGCCTCACCCATAGTTACCATCGCAAACTGAGTCAAAACAGCGCTCTTCACACGTAATGACGATGTCAGCCACAGTTTTACTGTCTTGAAACCGTTCCGGAGCCAGTTTTATCCGCCGATTGCGATCAAGCATTTGGAGAAGGCCGTTCGCCGCATATCTGAGGGGTAAAGGTGGCAAAGAGTCTGTAATTAAATTTTGCCATATGTACTCACAGTCGAGGATCTTTTGAATTGAGCTCTTGGAAAATAGTGTTATATGAGGTCCCAAACGAATAGATGTTGGGTTTGTCTATCGATGGACCTGGCAAGCGTACTGCTGACCCTGTACCAGAAGAGACGACCCGAAACCCAGCATTTCTTGAGAGGAGCTAAGATTGACCGGTGTTTTTAGTTAGATGCGACTCGACTCACACCAACACTTGATGACCTTCCATCGACCTGTTCTGAGTTGAAGTCAGGAGGATTAATTGTAAATCATAGAAACCCGCACTTGATTACTCGCGCATACCACACAGAACAAAGGTCGCGGCTTGTAGGACGATGCTACTTTTACCGGCGGCTCCAGTGCCAGAGGCTGAGATAGCGGCAGCTGAGGTTCAGGATGGAGTCCACCCAGAAATGATGAAGGAGGTTCTCCGTAAGGTACGGTGTCGTTCTGAGGGATTTGAGGCAGAGGTTCTGAGTACTGCTGGGGAGGTAGGGTTGATGCTGGCGCTGGAGATTGAACTTGGACTTGCTGCAGACGTGGGTCTACCCGAGCCAAACGAGGATCACGCGCTCTTCTTCGATCCATTGTAAGCCGAAAGATAACTCTGCGAGAAATGGTCAGTTGGGGGGACTGCAAGCCTTGGGAAACATGAAGGGAAAGCCTCAGCAGTATCCAGAACATTCTTAAGTCTCCAATTCAACCCCGGGCACATTATAGTAGAGCGGGTTGATCAAGATTCCACTCTGAATCATCACGGGAGGAATAAATCAATGAAATGCCCATTCACCTTGTTTGACGATAAAAACCCGTAAAATCGCGTAAAAAACTGAGAAGACTCTGAAGAGATGCTTGTTTGGTTTGGTTATGCGATGCCTTCAGCCAACCCGGGCCGGCCGGTAAATAGGTACGCGCGACTCGTCATTGCGCGACTCAGCTTCAAAAGTTGCTACAAGTTGCATCCCACTGCCTACACTGCCTGTGAGTATTGACTGTGCAAATTGCAAAGCATATCACTGACATGGGTACGGTTTGGTATGGAAAGGTCATCATGTCGGCATGTGCACCCGATGACGTGGACTGCACAACGGCAGCTGCAACCATGCCAGATATTCGTGCCATCAGGAATCTTATTTGCGAACACCAAGAGAAGTCCGAACACATTGACAATGAAGTAGAGGCTCTTATGCGTGATGTTCGCAGACTTCAGTTCCAGAAGTCTCAACATCTTGAACAGATAAGACACTACCAAGGATTAATCACCTTAGCTCGAAGGCTACCGCCAGAGATTCTTGCCGCCATATTTGAGCTTTGTGCGCAAGAAGGGTGGACGCGCACTCCCCTTACTGTGTCCCACGTATGCTCTGAGTGGCGCAGGGCTGCCGAAATCCCTGCCGTCTGGTCCTACCTATATGTCAATCTCGACGGTAGGGATCCAATTGGCAGGACATTCTTTTGGCTCAACAACGCTCGACATGCCCCGCTCTATTTAACCCTCGAGATTCGCGGCGATACATCCCACCTTCCTGACCTCATGGATCTACTGTTGAAATTCTCTTCGCAGTGGCGTACCCTCACCATCAATTCACTTCTCCTTGGTCATGCCAATCGAACATTGCATCTCTGCGCCCGCTCATTGCCACAACTCCGAGCAATCAACGTCACTGTTGCACAGGAGCATCTAGGTCCTGCCGGACCAACAGATGAATCCGACTTGAACGGTTTCGGGGCTTTTGTGGATGCACCGAACTTGCGCATGTTACGCATAACTCGCAATATTTTGCCGTCCTCTGGGAGCATTCCTGCCTCGATCACCCATCTTTCTATCAGCCTGCCTTGCACCACGCAGGTTACGTCAACCTTGTCCATCTCTGCTACCCTCGACCTTCTTAGAGGTCTGCCATTGCTGCAAGACCTTAGTGTCTTAGTGCCGCGGGGACAGGAAAGGTCATTCCTCCCTGCCGGCGAATTAACGCAGCTTGTGACATTATCCAGCCTAACATCACTTACACTCATGGGTCCTCATGACATTTTTGGTATTCTATGTGGCCTTCGAACACCTGCTTTACTCCGCCTATTTCTTCGCTCTTCAGTCGATCCCTTTTGGTCGACCAATCAGAACACCGGTGTTCATCTTCGGCAGTTCGCAGAGACCGCAGATGCGCCACTAGAATTCTTGGAGATACACGACCTAGACCTTCCGGGGGATGATTTGTCGTCGTGTCTCTCCATGTTCTCGAGTTTGAAAGAACTGCACCTGCATGAGAGCGAAATCTCCGATGCAGTGTTGGAAGCTCTGGCTGATTCAACTGCGATGTGCCCGCAACTCAACGGAATAGATTTCCGGTGGTGCGGATCAATATCTGGACGATCTTTGGTCAATTTAGTCCAGCAGCGTTTCATGAGCAGTAGGGCCAACGAGGGGGTAGAACCGATAACCATGATGACCGTCATGAATTGCGCGCGCATTGGCGAACGAGACATCATAGATATTGCCGAGTTCGCTGCTTGTCGGGTGGTAATGCGAGATACCGACGACTATTGCCGTACGTTCCCAACACACACATACTCCCAAGCGAAGTCGTTAACGCAACGTCTCCAGGATCACTCGGTTGCTGCCAGAACGATTTGTATCGAAGACGACTGCAGCGCAGTGTCTTGATGCACTCCATAGATAAGAATCGTAGGAACAAGATTATATTCTGAAGAAATACAAGAAGTACATAAGTAGAATAAAGGAGTTGGCAAGGAGAGACGAGCAGGGCTGAAATGTTGGTCGCAAACTATGGCAGATGATGGTACAGCGTAGACGCCATCCGCCTCAAACGAGGACGTCGTCAATATACCACGTAGGACTCGTACGGCCAGGATGTGTGAGCACCGTTGTCCGATAATCTTTTGAGCATGTCGTGGAACAGATTGAAAAAAGAAAATGGTCGACACGCGAGTTTTGATCCCCTCGCCACGTGGCATGGCGAAAACGTGGGAAAGTTGTGGAATGCTAAATCAGGTTGTCCCCAGCAGCGTGGAAGGTCCTCCTCAATGCCTTACAGTGATCGCACTCCAGACTTCAAAGAGCGCGTCCAAGAAAAGGAGAATGGAATCCCTGAATCTAGACGACGGAAGCGCACGACTAACGGTGCCCAGCATGCTGACCAAGTGCTAGGCGGTGGGTACGTTGCTGAAGCATATAACATCGTGAGTCTCTTGGAGAGCTACTCAGTACTGGAATGAAGACTGATTGTTCATTCCAGCTTAACCATATTACCACATTGACACGGATGCTGTCCAGTATTCGAAAGCCATATTTGGATGTAAATTCAAGGAACACGCCGCTCTCGCGACAGTCTTCACGAAATATAAACCTTGATGGGACCGAATCATCCTGGATGAATATACGACAACTAACGAACGAAGAACGAGACCAAATCGACCTGCAGGCCAGGACAATATTATCGCGTTGTGCGGACAGAGTCAAAGAGATGGAGATTATAGAAAAACGTACGAATCGTTTTCCACCTATCGCCTACGTCTGACAATAAACATAGTACTTTCTTCATCATATCGTTGATGTGTACAGGGCGCTCCGAACTCGTTGCGAGTAAGGTCAATCCTTTGATTCGCCTCCTGCCCAGTCGACTTCGACAAGATACCTCCTCGGTATCCTCCGATTTCCTTGCTGCACACCACTCGAGTATCACTTGGTACTTGAGTCGGCGGTTGACGGAAGCAAGTCAGAGTCAGAAGGAGATGCAGGAGGAGCGTGTCAAGCGCCAGATGGAACGCACACGGACTTTGGGGTCAGCCGCCGCGGGGATGGCCCTGAACGCGTCCTACGTGGACCCGCTGCCTCCACCGGAACAAGCCGGTACTTCTGGAGGTGGTGGGTGGTTGGGTGGTGCATCATCAAGTCTTATTGCAGCCACCATCGGAGCTCCTTTGCCCACCGACTCGTACCGGTCCAGCCTTGCACCTCCCATCAACAAAATCATTGAGGCTCCCGTCTCCTCGGACGACGAGGACGATGAAATCGAACTCTCCGAATCCCAAATCTTGCAGTTTGAAACGGAGAATGCTGATATGCTCCGTACCGTCCAGGACACACTGGAATCGGTACAGCAGGCCGAGTCGCGGTTGATGGACATTAGTGCACTGCAGATGGAGCTGGTCTCGCACCTGACGAAACAGACCGAGCTGACCGATCAGCTTTATGAAGACGCTATTGCCACTACATCTATGGTGGACATGGGGAATACACAGCTCAAGGAGGCGAAGCGAAGGTCAAAGGATGGTCGATTGTTTATTCTGGTATTCCTAATCGGTGCTAGTCTCAGTTTGCTGTTCTTACATTATTACTGAACGGTAACACTGGATCATTTGATGGTGTTGTTGGACTAGTGATAGCATTAGAGAGAGAGTACCAACAGTATCATCTATACAGCGTCCATCCGGGCCCGAGAGTAGCTGTGTAATGTGAAAAGGATCATCGGGAGACGCCTGGTGATGTTGATCGCAACAGAGGTGCATCCTCATCAAAGTCCTCAATATCTTCGATAGCCTCGGCGGCCAATTCGTCGACTTCCGGGTCTATGCCCTCTAGAGTTCGTATATGTCTCTGCAAAAGAGTATACACCAGCCTGAGCGTTGTTGCGCAATGCGAGGTTAGCCATCTAGTTGTAGTATTGAGTTCAGTTTAACAACGAGCTCACCAGCTTGCGAAGATTGCTACTATGATGCCTCCACCGACCAACAAGCCATTGAGAACTTTGGCACCTTTTAATTTGTTGACATGAGTGGAAAAACATGGATGACGCATGTGGCGTACTAGTGTCCATATGATTACGATTATCGCCGTCCGACAATGCCGCCATGCGAGATCCTATGAACGTATGCAGAAGTAACTTGGGGAAAGTGAATGAGGTCGCGATCATGAACTGCCAGAGAGAGACAGATTGAATGGACTAAGAGGCAACATATGAGAAACAACAGCGTCTTGAGATACAAGTGGGAAAGCTGACCGCGAATAGGGTATTTGAGTAGACCCACGGTGGTAGTGGGGAGACCCGAATGAGAATGATCAATGGGAGTCCTTTGGCTTTCTATAGTCCGCGTGAACATGTGGAGTGTATAGAACATTTGTTCATACACACCACAACGCTTTCTAGAGCAGTCCATTTCGTATTTTGTGTAGACCAGCCGCGCAGCCTCTCGGCGAATAGGAAACGAAGGACAATGAACACAAGCGCAGAACCGAACAGAGAGGCGGAGGAGGTGATGAAAAAGCCTTTCATCCCATAAGCAAACCCACAGAGAGTCACGGTTGTTGTGTGTCCAATCAGCGGAGGAAATGATACAACCACTAATTCATATGAGGACATATGAATGTGAAGATAGTACGAGAGTAGAAGATGAGCATACATACCTATAGCTCCAGCGATCGCTAGCCAACCGAATCTTGTGTGGGACAATTTCGTGGCTTGATCGTATAGAAACTGCATGATGCGACTAGGTGTGACGACGACGATGAAGACGACTGACTAGTAGATGAGCGCGGGCCAGAGAACACATGAACGCGAGAAAGTTCATACCTAAGGCAATATCAAACAGGAGCCATAGCCATATAAATGCCTGAAGACGTTGAGACACTAGAAGTGATTAAAGACTGCGGTTCAGAACGCAAGTACCTTGCCGTAGACATGCAGCCTCCGATATCGATTGAGGGCAGAAAGGACATGTCTTTTGGCCAATTGCCAGGCCTGACGAGGAAGAGACTTGTCTTCCGCCATGTGTGGTCACCGTCGTAGCGAAAGTGGAGGTGAAGTTGAGGAAATGGGCCCGCCGGGAGCAAGATGCTTGAACGGGAGACAGGAGTGATGCCGTGAATGTCACTGTGGGTGCGTAATCCCGCCTGATCACGTGGTCGTCGCTGTTACCGACTGACGGATCGGGATTCGAAAATCCAAGCAAAATCCAGTCCTCGATCCCAAGTTCGAGCTCAAAATTACTGCAGCTGGTGCATTATAAGAACGAGAATGGAGAAGTACAGTGCTTATCGAGCGCGTTGGGTTTTTCCAAGAATTCACATCCCTTTCTGACTCTAACATTCACGTTTAGGATCAGGGTACAGGAATCCAAGTTTGTTTCGCACCTTCCAGCTCCTGGTTCGCCAATAGATTGACTCTGCAAAGCCGTTTCTCACCCCAGTACCACCTCCGAACCCAAAGGCAGATTTGGCCGCCAAACTTGCCACGCCTTTGACCTATCTTATCGCCACTATCCGTCTAGTACTCGTGCTTGTGCTCTTTCTTCTCTACACCCTTCTCGTATCATGCCTTTGCACACTTCTTGTAAGAATACTCGCGTCTGGATTCTCGGGAAATGCTTATTGTTTGTAACAGGCACCTCTGCCACCTTTGCACAGGGCATTGACGCGCGTGTTCACGAGCATAATCACCAGGTCTGCACTTTTGACATTTGGGTTTTTCTGGATACCGGTCGAACTTGTAACGAGGAAAAGAGGGTGCGTATCAACTGCTTGATTAGCCTGTCCCAGACTTGCCAACCTGGCATCCAACAGGAGGATCAACAGAAGCACCGAAAGATGGAACCCGAAAGCGGGAGATGTGATTGTATCTAATTTCGTCTCATGGGTTGAGTTGCTTTGGCTAGCGTTCCGGTATGCTTCACCCTCGTTCTCTAAGGATTATCAGCTTACACCAATCCTAGTTTCAACCCTATCTTCGTCTTCCCTGTCCCTGAATCGGCGACACTGCCTACTCTCCCCGTACAGTCTTCCCCCGTAACCCACACTCCGGGTCGACGCACTGGTACCGGCTCTGCTAATGTCTCGTCGCCTAGCAGAGTGGCTACAATCCGCATACCAATTACTGGCTTCAAGACTGTGTCACTGCTGTCTGCTTTACGGCTCACAGGACTCGTTCCACCTTTTGACCTTGGATCAAACTCTGGAACCCAGAGCCTAGAATCTATCCGCAAAGAAGCTACACGACCTATTGTCGTGTTCCCCGAGTGTACGACTAGCAATGGACGAGGATTACTCCGTTTTGCGGATGTATTCAACGAGAGTGTCCCAGTCAAAGGATGGAACGTCTTTGTGATGTGTGTCAGGTATGTAAGGTCTTCTCTTATCTGCCGTCTTACTCACCTTCCCCCGACAGATATGACCCTCCGATGACGTTCGCTCCCACATTGTCCCATTCTATCCCCTCAACATTCTGGAACCCTCTACCTCAAGTGTTCAGTGTTGCCACGTCTCTCGCACCTCAGACCGTATCTATCCGGCTGCTTCTCCCATCAGAATCTCCGAGCTCCCCTCTATTCATGGTCAGCGAAGTAATAACTACCTCGGTGGGACGAGATCAGCTGTCGGAAGTGTGTGCTGCCCTGATAGCGCAAATCGGGAAAATGAAAAGAATGGGACTGGGCTGGGAAGATAAAGTCAATTTCTTGGATTTCTATAGAGGCAAAAGACGAAGATGAGTGTATGTTACTCGCTTATAGATGTACATGGGGAGGACTTCGGGTACTATTCTATTTACAATCTAGTATCTACAGTTTTCGTGGTGAAATAACATACGAAAACGATCATTATTTAATGCGAAGCAAGGCGCGACTATGGACAACATGCAAAGAGAGCTGGAAAACGATGGACAATTCGGGGGCCGATAATGCTGATAGCGACAGGAATACAGAAATACAGAAATACAACTTGGATATTGATGCAATGCTTTGGTTTGAGAGAACTTGGTGATGGAAATCTGTCCTGCCAGGAAAACATCAATTAGCGGAAGTCCTGCAACTGCGTTGACAACGAACTCACCTGATGACAGGCTTGTTTTGAGAAGTATATGTACAGTTAATGGTAGCGGTCGTCCTCGTATAATCGACGGGGGTACCGATCTTGATTGTATGGGTCGTGATCGTAGTTGTAGCTCGAGGGATAAGCGTGGCTGTCGCTAGGAAAGCTCGCCCTCGCGCGACCGGCGTAAGCCCAGTCATCGCTATAAGGATCTATTGGGCGAGGATGAGCTTCGCGAGGAGGCTGATATTCAGGGTATTGATCACGAGGGCGGCAACGGGAAGGCGACGGAGGCGGAGAATAACGAGCGTAAGAAGTTTGGTAGCGGCCTGACGGAGGGGGAGATTCATGCGAACGGTATGCGTTTGAAGCAGGAGGAGAGTAACGCGGAAATGATGCCTGAGGGACACCGGCCATAGCTAGAGAGTCCGCTTCATGCGAACGGTATGCGGGTGGATCTGGAGGAGAGTAACGCGAACTGGGTGTTCGAGGACCGGTTGTGGACAGAGAGACCAAGGAGTCTGCTGACTCATTGTGCGGATAGCGATATCGAACGGGGGAGCGTGAACGAGACCGACGGCGGACCTCGGCGGGAGCCTATGCAGACAGAGACTCAGTCAGTATTACGGCTGAAGGAACGCGCCAAGGGACTTGAACTGACGGAATCTGCGGAATATACTCTGACAGGTTGACCTCCGAGCTCCTTCCCATCAAGCTTCGCGATGGCTCGGTCAGCATCCTCGAGGGTAGAATATTCCACGAATCTGGGATTACGAAAATATAAGTTGTTGCACGAATATGAATTGAACGGTTTGTTACCCTCTGCTACGGCACCTTCTGTCAAGATCGCAGTAGGCAACACGACCGCCGGACAGTCTTCCGAAGTCCTTCAGTTCCTGTATCGCGATGTCAGTACCGAACTCGGTTGAAGGTAGTCCTTCATAATCGAATTACTCACTTGCCAACAAATATGACGAGGTATGCCATCAACGATGACCGGAAATCGACTCGGGGGTGGCCTGAGTAAGAGTCAGACTCGATGAAAATATCAGGCTGAGCCAATGCGTGCTCACCTTTCCGCGCGCCGAGCAGGGCGGTACCTGGAGATCCGAGTCTCCTTCCTCTCAGCGGGTGGTAGGTCCTTTCGCATTGGATGAGCAAACTCAATCACTATCTCTATGAATGACAGTATTGATCGATAATCATGCAGAGAGCTGAAAGGTGATTCGACGCGTACTTTTGCCCAGGAAGGGTTGTTCCCGAAATGTGTCGAGAACATCTTGAGCATCCTACATAGGAGTGTGGTATGTTCAACAGTGTTTTCGAAAGTCAAAGTGCATCTACTGACTTTCGCAAGCTCAAACTCCACGAAACCATAATCTTGTGCCAATGGGAGATGAGAGGCAGGACGAATACCTGAGAAGCAGGACATACTCTGGAGAATCTTCACTTCATTGATTTTTCCGTAGCTTGAAAGGTGCTAGAGGCAAAATTAGGCCATGCACCGACGATTTGAGGATACCGCTGAGTCGACGGGAACGTACATTTGAGAGTTCGTCTTCGGACACAAACTCGGGAAGATCTACATGCAATCAATCGAGTAAAGAAAAGAACATCGTCAAAGGCAAAGTTAAGCTACACACCTCGAAGGTACAGTCTTTTCGAAGGCATTGTGGGTTGGTCTTGATAGTCGTCCGAGTTACATGCAAGTGGAGGCTTTGCAGGAAGCATTTCACCTCCGCCAGCTTCTGTGACGGACTTCTCCGAACTGCCACAAACGCGTCGACGCGCCTGTTTCAGAATCAAACTGAGAAACGGTAGGTAACCTTACTATTAGTATTGAGTTACAACGCTGGATAGTTCAACAACCAGCTTCATGCATTTGTCTTTCTCAAATCCAGTTAAACTTTTACATTGCAGATACATCAATCCACCCGCAATCCTTTGTCCAACTGAGAGAAGCCCTCGAAGAACGCGGTAAACAGGTCGATGGCACTCTGTACATCATGCGAACCGGCTGTCTCTCTAATGGAGTGCATAGACAACATGGCGCAACCAACATCCACAGTCCGGATACCTAGCTTGGACAGGGCAGGACCGACAGTTGACCCGCACGCCCTAGGAAAGCACATTCAATTAAAGTAGCCACAAGAATGCAACACGACCTACATATCATTTCGCACTTCGAACTCTTGAACTCTCCCTTCCTTGCGTTCGATAAGTTGCTTCACAATGAAGCTGCCAATGGCGTCGCTGGCATAGCGCTGCTTCGCGTTAGTCTTGATCACCACACCTCCGTTGATAGATGGTTTATGGTTCTCTTCGTGTTTCGACGTGTAATTAGGATGCACGGAATGCCCCATATCAGCAGAGATCAAGAAAGAGTCCGAGATGGACTGTGCGTGTGTTTCAGGAGTAGGCGAGAGGCGGCTGATCAACGAAGGAACAAGGTTGGACTCGGCCCCTGATGTCGAGATGCTGCCTATTTCCTCGTGATTGAAAAGAGCTATACAATTGACGTTGCCTTCAAGACTTGGGAATTGAGCTGTGGAAACGTCGCCTGCTAGAGCTTCAACCGCGCAAAATCTGGAAATAGGGCCAGTTAAAGGGGAGATATTCTGACATCCCGTGACTGGTGATAAGACAACTTACGACGAAAACTGGTTGTCCAGGCGAGGACTAAAGACGAACTCGTTATCAAGGCCACCTAGAACAGCGGGCTGGGTATCGTATAATGAACTGGAATAGGTAGAGACGTGTGATTAATTGACGCGAAAAACGGCCTATCAAGGAGAACATACAGCTCAAAGTCATGCAGTTGCTCCGGAGCAACGGAAAGCTCCCCGGCAATCAGCGATAGCAAGCTGGAATGGTGGTTGATCTGGATACTGGAAGCTTTGCCGTCGGATTGAACAGGGGCAGCTTCTGCATCATCACCGTTAGACTCTTTCTGCTTCGAGTCACTCAACCTTGACGCGACAAGACCGAGGATGGGAACAAATTCGGTTTCCTGATTGAACTTGAAGTTATCATTGACATTTCTATCCACTGCGGAGAAAAATTCAGGTGACTGGATTGGAGAATATGGTGGCCAAACTGACGATGGATAGCCAGCGTCGGGATGCGAAGGAGCGGCCTGTCTATCTTGATGAGTTTCGAGGTAAAATTTCCAGATTTCTCAGCCACCACGACTCTTCCCGCCAAAGACAAATCACGGTCCAGCCAAGAGTGCCAGATCCCGCCACCATAGGTTTCTACTCCAACCTGGAGGAAGCCTGCCTTGCTGCGTTTAGAGACCGGTCGTACCTAGAAGTGTCGTTTCATCAACATGAAGTTATCGCAGACTGGAGAGCTTTTGGCACCCGAAGATTAGGGCTATCAACATGGGTAGCAACAATGCTGACTCCCGCGCCCTGTTTCCACTTTGGTGGAAGAGTGAACGCGACAAGGGCAGCTTGATTTCTTCGCTGACCGTCAGAGCCGGATCAAGTCTAGAGCTGGTATGCCAACAGACCGAGTGAAATAGTATTTTCCACCAGCCTTGAGTTCCTTGTCCCAGTTGTCCCTCTCTCTGAGCTGTGTGGGGTATATCTTGAATCTCGGTAACCAGTAGATCGATGCATTGATCGGCGAACCTTGCGAAAGCCAGCTTTGTCGAGACGTAATGCCGCATTGTGAACCGCATGGAACGGCGTTGGTGAAGCATTGACGAAGCTCAGCAAACGAGTAGCTGCTTCAGGGCTCGAAGGATATAACATCATGGTGAGAGGGAAGCCGACCGAGAAACTCGACTCCGCATGAGGAAATTATTTGGCACGTGGGACTTATTTTTGGCAACTCGAAAAATCTTTGGACTCAACGCCAGCCATGGTCCAAACTTATCTGCGGCATGGGCCCACCCAGGTATGTTTGAGCACTGGATATTGTATTGCCAGATGCTAACTGTGTTCTTCAGGCATTCGGGCTGGTTTGTAGCCCCTCTTCGAACTCGGAATACGACGGCAGATTGGCCTATGTACCGGCCTTGGAGGATGTACTTGTCTGGGATGTTAAAAAAGGCCAAATGGTATGTTGAAATACATATCGACTTGGAAATTTGACTGACCTTTGAAAAGACCGCAATGTGGCACGAAACCGGCCATCGAGCTGAAGTAACATGCATGCTTCGCTCACCCCAAAAAGATTCGTTCGCAGTGGGATACGCCGACGGGTCAATTCGTCTCTGGAGTGCATCTACTGGCTCTGTTATATCAACCTTCAATGGCCACAAAAAGTCCATCACAGCTCTTGCTTTTGACGAGAGGGGAACCCGGTTAGCTTCAGGTTCTCAGGACACAGACCTCATCGTGTGGGATGTAGTCGCAGAGGCCGGTCTATTCAGGTTCGTCGTGATACTGTGTCGTTACCTTCATATTCTGACCCAATCTCACAGACTTCGGGGACACCGGGGCCAGATCACTGCTATCCGATTCTTAGACGCTTCGAGCGAATCTCCCTCGACCTCCACGGCCTCCAATTCGCGTTTCCTGCTGACTTCCTCAAAAGACACGTTTCTCAAGCTTTGGGATCTTTCAACGCAACACTGCGTGCAAACTATTGTTGCACACCGCTCGGACGTATGGGCCATGGATGTTAATCCAGAACAAACCCTCATCTTTACCGGTAGTGGTGAGGGAGAAGTTAAGGTTTGGAAAATTGACCAGGAAGCCCTAGCTAACGGACTCGGAGAGGCGGACTCTGGAGAGGTGCGTCCCTCGTTCACGGACGATATACACATGCTGAATCTAGACGTCAGCTTGTAAAAATGATTCACCCATGGAGCACCCTTCCTCTCTCTTCTTCTCATCGCGTGGCCCAGATCACATTCCACCCAACGCAGCCCTTCCTCGCAGTCCAGTCCCATGACCGATCAGTCGAGCTGTTCCGATTGCGGACAGAAGAGGAAGTACAAAAGAAAAGGCTCAGACGGAAGAAGAGAGAGAAGGAGAAGAAGGAGCGTACAAAAGCGAAGTCTGGAGACGTCGAGGATGTGGATGAAGATGGCGAAGAAATCACGTTGGCCGATCTGTTTACTCCACATGCAGTTGTCCGGGCTAGCGGGAAAGTGAGATCGTTTGCATTCGGGCCAGACGAACCTGGGTCGAAACATGGAGTTCAGGTACGTCGACTCTGCTATACAACCGAATCAAATTGACCACTCTTCCATAGCTTTTCATGGCTCTGAGCTCGAATGCATTGGAAGTATACAGAATCCCTCCAATATCGAAGTCCAAGGAGGTCCTTGAATCGACAAGACTCTTCTCTGTCGATTTGCCAGGTCACCGCGCTGACGTCCGTACTCTTTGCCTGAGCTCTGACGACCAGTTGCTGGCATCTGCCTCTAATGGTGAGTCTCGTTATACTATGCTGACATATGGAAAGTCTAACGAATTGTCAGGTGCATTGAAGATCTGGAATATGAAGACTACGGCGTGCATACGCACGATTGATTGCGGTTACGCAATATGCAGCACCTTTCTTCCAGGCGATAGACATGTTGGTTCAACTTTGCACCGGCGGTGGTGCTCCAGCTAATACGTCCATTCACAGATTGCGGTCGGCACCAAAACCGGGGAAATCCTGCTATACGATCTGGCCTCGTCCTCACTAATTGAAACCGTGAAAGGTCATACAAGCACGGTCTGGTCGCTCCATGTCCGTGCCGACGGAGAGGCTTTGGTTAGTGGCAGCGCTGATAAAGACGTGAAATTCTGGGAGTTTGAGCATAAAAATGCCACTAGCGAGAGCGTTCGTGGATATCTGCTTATTCGTTTATGCCAATATACTCATCGATACACACACACAGGCCCAAAGCGGATCACTGTTGTCCCTGGTGCATCTCCGGACGCTGAAGATGACAGACGATGTTCTATCAGTGAGATATAGTCCGAACGGAAAGCTTCTGGCCGTGTCTCTTCTCGATTCCACAGTCAAAGTTTTCTACCAAGACTCACTCAAATTCTTTTTATCTCTCTATGGACACAAAGTACGTGTTACTTATCGGCGTGGGACATGCATTCTAACCATGCATATTCCACCAGCTACCTGTACTCTCCATGGATATTTCGGACGATTCAAAACTTCTTGTCACCTGTTCCGCAGACAAGAATGTCAAGATTTGGGGGCTCGACTTCGGGGACTGTCACAAGTCGATATTCGCGCACGACGAGAGCGTTATGCAAGTGGCTTTCGAGAAGGACTCGCATTACTTCTGGACTGTCGGAAAGGACAAGATGCTAAAGTATTGGGATGGCGACAAGGTACGAAGCACATGTGAACACTCATCGGCTATGCTGACGGCCATAATTTAGTTCGAGAACATCCAAAAGCTCGAAGGACATCACGGAGAAGTCTGGGCTCTTGCGTTGAGCCATCATGGAAATTTCGTGGTGACAGGCTCGCACGACAAGTCTATCCGAGTATGGGAGAAACTGGATGAGCCAGTACGTTGCACTGTCTGTCCTTTACGACCCATCGATACTCATATTATCACAGCTGTTCCTCGAGGAAGAACGCGAACGCGAGCTCGAACTGCTCTACGAAAACAGTATGGCCGACACACTCAATCGCACTGATGCTCCCATCGGCAGCGGAGTCGATGACGGATCAGAAAATCCAAATCACGAAGCGGAGGCTTCTGCGGTGTCAAAGCAGACGACGGAGACGCTTATGGCCGGAGAGCGGATAATGGAAGCACTTGACCTCGCAGATGGCGAACGCACGGCGTTCCAGGAATACGAGGAAGCCATGTCACGCTTGGCAAAGGACGATGCAATGAAGCTACAGCCTCCTCCTAGGAATCCCGTCCTGGCTGCATACGATATGGAGCCGGAGGCATATGTCTTGAAAACTGTGGAGAAAATCCATAGTACGGCGTTGCATGATGCTCTACTTGTGCTACCTTTCAGCAAGGTCATATCGTTGATGGGATATCTTAACATCTGGGCGCAAAAGGTGGGACTTTTTCAACCGTAACATTTCATGCCACTGGCTGATCCTCGAACCTCTACAGGACTGGAACATCTTACTCGTCTCCAGAATAATCTTCTTCCTGCTTCGGACCCACCATCATCAAATCGTCGCCAATCGTATCATGCGCACTTCCCTCATTCCTCTCCGCAAACATCTGCGCGGCGCTCTACAGCAACAGAAGGACATGCTGGGTTATAACTTGGCTGCCCTTCAATACATCCGCCGTCGTCACGATCAGGACCGGACAGCTCAATTTTACGAACAGGGCTTGGATGAGGACCAAGTTCGTGCAAAGATAGCAGAAGGGAAGAAGAGGAAGAGAGTAAATGTTAGGTCCTGATGAATATTTCTACAGTATGGGTAGGCTGTGGATACAAATGATGCTAGCTGGGAATACAATGATACTTCTACAAATCCAAACGGCATCTAGCCGTAGGCTGACCTCCCCAATTCTACCGACAAATCCAGTTGTCAAACTTTTTGAGGTCCCCAAAGGTGCTCAAACCTACGAATGATATATTTGTCAAGATCTCAACAAGGAGCAAGGAAGAAAAAACTGACCATCCGTCCTGGGGATCCGTGGCTCGCCTAGCATGCACCATAAGCATACCCTCGTCCAGGGAGGCAAGTTGCGAGAAGGCCCCCTTCGTCATGTCTACGTGCTTTGACCCGCGAGCACAACCAGCACATGTATCGACAACCCTGACGAAGACGCACTTCTTTGTATCTGGATGACACACTATATTCCGGAGTTGTAAGTCATATTCAGTACAGCCTGAGGGGATGCCTACCCTGCATGAATGAGAAGCACTCAGGCTTGCCCTTCCAGCCCTCCATAGTCAAGGCGCATATCATAGATTCATCCTGAGTACAAGGTTTGTTGGACATATGACACTCAGAGGAAAAAGAATCGACACGTACCGTAGGATTCCAAACCGCTTGTGACCAGCAACTTGGGTTCTTGAGATCATGGCCTTCGTACCTGGGCACCAAGGATGAGCAAGTATAGACAAGCAGATGGACGATGTCATTACCAGGTGATCTTGACTGGGTCGGGCTCACCGATGCCCACCATTCCTTTGAGGACTTTTTTCAACGTGTCCAACCCGCCCGTAGTACTTTTCACCACTTTATTCTTCGCAGCTCTTTTCCCGAGCTGACTGACTGTAGAGTTGTACCCTCGCGCGGCAACATTGATTGTTTCCCACCCGTCTCGTGGGTCAAACGCGTAGGAATCGTCGAGATGGTGAGCTCTTGAGTACTTGGTCTCGGGTACCGTAGCGCGAGTTGGCGAATGCACACTGAGGGGTGTAACTGAAGGAAGGAGAGATGCGACGCTTATGAGCGCAAGAAGAATAGTGCTAAAGGGTTTCATCGTAAAGGCGGGCAAAAATAAAGTAGAAAATAAGGCTTGTGGAAAAAGGCGAGCTCGAAATGTAGAGGAGAGTTGCGAAACTGAGGAAGATGGAATTTGAATTTGGAAAGTCGCGTCGCGTGGGAACATAGGCACGTGATAAAAACATTGTCATCGAGCCGAAGAGCCGGTTGTCGTCATTTTATCAAATGATGAATTGCTAATCATGCTGATTCATCAAATCTATTTTCGTCGTTCCGACGGGTTCGAGCCGGCTCGAAGGATCTGACTCTATGCAATTTCACTACTTCTTGCTTTACGACTTTCACGACGAGAATGCCCGCAGACCTCTCCCATTCTGCAAGTGCTCGACGAGCCTCGCGCAGGAGCACTGCTGACGATGATATTGACATCAGACGAGCTCGGGGCGAGGTGTGTGATCTTCTCTGTCTCCTCGAGTTACATATCTGATCTATCTGGTTCTCAGATTTCTTGCGCAGAATGTCGAAGGTATGGTCTTGCAGTGATCTGATGTGCAGCCCCTTTGAAAGTGACGTTGATATGTATTATGTACAGGCTAAAACTCAAATGCGACAAGAAGCTACCATGTAGCTCATGTAGTCAGTCTCAGTTTTCATTCTGCTCTCTGCACTCACGAATATTAATCATGGCTCAGTTCGTCGCGGCTGTCCGTCCATCTGTCCAAACGGCAGTTTGTCCTCGGGTCAGGGCACAAGGTCGCCTCCAATTACAACATCTCCTCCCACGCGACTAAATTTGTTCTTTATAGATTTGTGCTCGCTGATACGTCACAATTACATTCAAAAATTGCTGAAATGGGCCAGCGTATTCGTCAATTAGAGGATGCCCTCGCCATATTTCAATCTGGTATCTCCAACGAGACACACCCGCTCCTCCGAGACGAATTACTCGCCGTCAAGTTCGGCCCAGAGACTAATCATGGTATCACAACGACACCCCCTCGGGACCATTCTATCGACTCAATAGACGCTCTTGGTACACTCACTATCGGTGATCGAGGTGAGGCAAAGTACTTTGGGCGGTCAGCAGGTTCAGAGGTCAGTGGCCCCCCTTCTGTCCTCTTGAGACGTTACAAACGATGGTTTTCATGTATGGCTAGACTCTCTTGTTGGTACGCCTTTAGTTTCTCCGTGTTTACGGTCGAGTACTCATCGGTGCGTAGGCTGGTGGCGACTTGGAATCCACTTGCTTTGAAGATGAAGATACCCCTATTGCCCTCGAAATCGCCCGTCTCTCAAACACCTTCCCATTCAGCGCTGGAGGAAATGTTGAAAGGGCTCTGGATATACTTTATAGCCATCTTCCCGACCAGCCCAGGGCTTGGAGTTTGTGTGAGACTTATATGGAGCAAGGGACATGGTCATTCAGGCCCGTTACGAGGGACGAGATCATCAACGACATACTCTCCCCGATATACAAGTACCTGAAAGAAAGACAGTTATCCGACTCTGATGAACCGCAGACCATCATCTCATCGCACAAGCTAGCTGTCTTGTTCATGGTATTCTCTATTGGTGCATTTGTTGACCTCACATTGGAGCCATGTGTGTACGTTTCAATCTCTTCGCGACAATGTTCTTACCTTTTCGCCCACAGATAATGCAGAATCGGAGCACTACTTCCACTTGAGCCGGGCTGCTCTATCTCTTCGCTCTGTGTTCGACTCCCCAGAGATATCGACCGTACAGGCTGCGGCCCTCATGGCCACCTATCACAGCATGGGTGGTAAACGCTACACCGGGGACAGTAGTGTAAGCATCATTTTGCTTGCTCAACCACACATCTAATGTACTGCAGTGGGTCATGATGTCCCTCGCCTCTAAGCTGGCTCAAAGTGTATGTTTCTTGT
>CEMG01179725.1:0-13901 GCA_001179705.1 Baeospora myosura
AGGACGACCATAGAAACATCTATCTGTCTCACACAGAGACATTACAGAAAATGCAGTGACTGTATTTGTGACCCCAAAGATACCAGTACTCGTACAGCATATGTATTATTAAAGTGGTCGTCACCTTTCTCCAACAGACGGGAAATAATATGGCAGAAGCTCTCTAAGTTCAGTAAGTTTGAAGATATGTCCAAAAACCTGAACAAACAGACTTACTCGTATACATGCTTATCCTTGTCACTCCAGACAACAAAGATCACGCGGTCAAGCTGAGAAGTGTTGTCTAACATCAGTACGTCTGTTCACAGGTGGCATCATAGTGAGATGACCTTGCTGCCCGGTTCGGATTCAAGGAATGACCGGGTTTCGTTCAGAGCGACATGTGTCGCAGACTCAATAGGGTATCCATAAATTCCTGTTGATACCGAAGGGAAAGCCTGGAGTGAAATAGAGAGTGGAACAGAAAGTTGTCAGCAACAGCACTACCTGCATCTTCATTACCTACGATTTGTTTCAATGAATTCTCCACTGCGAGCGCCAAACTCGTAGTATAACAAGAAGCGAGTTGCTTGGCCCGTAATTCAAAGTCTGAATCTGAGTAAATCGGACCAACAGTGTGAATGATATGTTTCCTGTACGGGGGATTAGAGAAATCAAAATTGCAGAGGATTAGTGCACACACGCACGCAGGTAAATCATGCCCTTTGGTGATCTTTGACTCCCCCGTCGAGCAGCCGCCCAAGCCACGGCCTATACAACACATGAGTCGATGATCCCTGACGGACTCGAGATATTGCGACTGTCGTACATTCTTCAAGAAGTTCTTTGCCAGCAGCAGCATGTATAGCGCCATCAACTTGAGATTGAAGGAGATTCAGTTCGGCTCGAGTTTATGGCTTGCGGCTGGAAATACCTCCGCCGCCACCTTGAAGATCGTCAATACATCGTGAATTTCCGAAGGCTAATGTTGATACAAGCCTAGCAGATTCCTATTCGCAGCATTCACAATGCAATCCACGTCGAGCTTGGTGATATCCACCTGGCTACGGATAGATGAGTGAGTATGCGCACCAAACTTTAGAGCAGACGAACAAAAGTGAGACTCTTTCGAGCAGCGAAGGCTCTGATTTGTATCTAGGTTCCTCGACATCCTGAAGAACTTTTTCCTCGTACAGATGACGGATGGTTGGGATATCTGACAAGGGAATCGAGGACATCGTCGTTTGAACTTGACGAGAATCAAAACAATGTTGTATCGGAGCTTGTTGTTGCTTGTCCTCCTTCAACTTCAATCCCCCCACCATGACCTCGAGTACAGGCCCTTCGATGAGAGCCACAAAGGTCCGTCTCTGTGCCTTCTGTGATACCTATTTGTCTGACAACATTCCCATAATCTCAGCGCAAGCTGGATGACGCGTTCCATAGTTTGGACGACGCTGTAGGATCTCCACAAGGCATTGACGAGCGGCCCTCGCAATCAAAGAAGAAGTCTCACACCGCTCGGTCTTTGTATTCCACCCTCGCCAAGTACGGTATCAAGACTAGCGGTCTTTCTAAACCGTCAGTCGACCTTATATCACCTTGGTTACTTCCAAAATCTGAACGGCGCGTTGAACATCTCTCAGAGAGACCCCTGGACGAAACTCGGAAGCTTGGTCAAAAAGCACGCCCCATCTGACGGCTGTTTTATCGCGTGCAGCTTCCCGAACACCACGAAGTGGATCTCCATCAAAGACAACGGAACTGCAGTCCCCACAACCATCTTCATCCGCCACGGAGTATCGACCCTCATCCATCCCATCTTTCCTATCCCGGCTAGCTACCTTCAAACTCGCGACATATGGTAACAAGCCCGCTACCATTGACGCTGTCGCAGCGTCGAAATGTGGATGGGTGAACGATGGCAAAGACCGGCTGAAGTGCGGCCTCTGTAATATCTCATGGGTAATTGCAGGGAAAGAGGGCATGAATCGAGATGCGGGTAAGAAGGTAGGTTTTGGTATGGACTGTCGATACTGACCGCCCCATTCTAGCCGATGCTCTGATCGAGAAGCAGAGAGTGTCTCTGGTGGAAATGCATAAGAACGGCTGTCCGTGGAAGGCAAGACAGTGCGATGGTACGAGTCCACCACTCTTGCGAGTTTTGTTTGCTGAGAAAATACAACAGCAACCATATATCGAATACCACTACAATCTCCGGCGGCTATGGTGCGAGACCTCAAAAACAACGCCCTGGTGCTGGATTCGTTTCTGCAAGACGTGAAGATTAAACACCCCCTAGTGCGTTATACGATTTGATGCCTAGTATATTGTCTCATCGCACCGCCTCTTCAGACGTCAAACCAACTTGTATCGCTGCGGAGTACCGTTGCTTCGTTCTCGTCTTCCGAGGATTCCGAAGCATCCCCGACGTCCTCTCTACCACCTATCAATCCATCAGAAACTGCCATTCTGACATCGCTGTTTGGCTGGTCGCTTGCACCTGAACGTCCCCGCATGCAGTCTCTTTCACGGGTGAGCTCGACGTTGAACTCCAGGGCTGCGACCCCTTCTATGTCCCGGGCCTCCTCTGTCGTACCCGATGGCAGCTCTCCACTCCCATTGCCCACAAGTGCATCTCTCGAAAGTGTCATCAAACGTGACACACCTCTGGTCCATTGCATCCTATGTCAACGGCGTGTCGGTCTATGGGCTTTTGCCCCTCAGAAATCCCCGACCGATAAACCCATCCCGCAAAGACAGTTCGATCTGCTCCAGGAGCATCGCTCCTACTGTCCCTATGTCGTGCGGTCTACGCAAGTACCTTGCATCCCCACACGCGCGTCCACTCCCGCACCACCTCCCACATCGTCGCGACTGTTCTCTTCGGGCCACATGCGGACGAACTCCCGGTCGAGCTCGATGTCGGAGCGGTTAGACAGCAACGGTCAGAGTGCGCTGGGCACTGACAGCCTTGAGGGATGGCGTGCGGTGCTAACAGTTGTCCTGCGGTACGGATTGGCACAGCGGCATCATGATCAGCTGTCACGGAGCAGGACAGAAGACAGTGGCCACGATAACGAAAGGTTGGAGCATATGGACGTGGATGATTTGGACTCGGTGGGCTCCATGATTGAGGGAGTGAAAGCTCATGGGGTATGTTCTATATTGCCGTCGTTGTTTCTCGATGCTAACGTTTCGTGACTAGGGGAAGGACCTACTGAAGTATGTGAAAGGGCTCCTAGCATGAGACGTAGCGGGCCATGCTGCGAACACATCCTTGTATATCTAGCGCGTGTATGTACAGGCAGGACGTTTTACTGCCATGAATACCACCGACGTTCCTGCTTCTCTCCACCTCCCTTGCTACTTGATGGCAGACCCTCAATCCTCACTTGCCTTCCCGAAGCCCTCTCGTTGGCCTCCCACTCCTCGTCGTCCAGGTATCGGTCTATAGCCAAGACCTCTAAGCCCGCTTTGCCAACAGACTGCCCGTTCTCTTTCCTCTTCAAGCTTACACGCTCCACTTCTTCAGGATCGTCGGCGAGGGACACGTAGGCCTTGGCCACTCTCCAGTCTATTTCTTTAGTCAAAGTTTGCAATCGTTTCTCAGCACGCTCGCGAGCTCGTCTGACCTCTCTCGCCTTGTCCGCTTCTGATAACTCGCCATTTGAAGCAGAATCTGATTTCTTTCGGGCAGATGGCGGGATGAGTATCCGGCTGCGTGTGTGTAGGAGATGCGGTGTGGTGGTCAATGTGCTCAGGGGTAGTTTGTTGAGGAGACAAAGCTCCCGCCGCTATGTGACACATCATGGTCAATTATATGAGGTTGCTTTGTAGGCTACGCATAAAAGCTCACGTCTACAACTCCGAAGCGAAGTGCAATGCCCTGAAGACTGTCCCCAGGCTTGATGTTATAGAAAGGGGGACCACCTTCTATAGCACTTGTATCGAGCGACGAAGGCTCTGTTTGAGTTGCAACGGTACCGGTATGATCTTCGTGAACCACTTCAGCTCGCAAAGTACCCGTGTCAGTCAACGACGACTGATCTTCAACGTCTGACTCGTCTGACTCGTCTCCCACAGTAAAGGTGTCTTGACCGAGGTCCTGTGCGCCGGCGATCGAGCCTGTCCCTGATTGACAGGCCAAACATGGATGATAGCGAACTAAACGAGGGATAGAAGTAATACATGAAGGACATATAGGCCGTTGACAGCACTTGGTTGTGTATACGTCGGATGAAGGAAGGAGAGAGGCTGAACAGGCTAAGCAGAGTTGTTGCATGTCGGTGTACAAATCAAAGTGATCGAACTGCCGTGACCAGGTTGTCTTCCATTATGACCACACATGAACAGCCGCATCTTGTCTCACTGGTCTTGCAATCCAAAAAGGCTCTTAAATCTGGGGAGCAATGTTGCTCTCAAGCCAAAGTACTCTCGAACGCGTCTGCTCAAGTTGCAGTGGATGTTTTAGCTCTGGATGCGAAAGTCAGATGGATGACAGACGCCATTGGTGAACAACTCAAGGTCTGTTCTCTCGCTTTCGTGCATGGGTCTCGTCCAATATATCAGGTCAGCTTGCTGCGAGTGTTGCAAAGAGCATAGAGGAGAAACGATCACGGCTGTCGAGACAAGTCCAGGTACGTCACCTACTAAACCTCTCGAGCCTCGATGCACAAGTTCTCACTCGCTTTTGCAAGGAATGGGACGGCTTACGCGTCAAACAATCGAATGCGCTGGACAGCATCCTCGAATCCCTTGGCTCTCAACATGTGCCACCAGATTTCCATCAGACATCTGCGGACTCGTCTCTGTTCGGAAGTCAGCATTCTGACGATGAAGACGACTTTGAACGAAAGCCAAACGGCCACATTACACCGCAGAGGAGCCCATCCGCTACTGTAAGAATACCCGGTACCGAGAAGGCCAAAAGGGATCGCAGCAAGTGGAAGACTCTCCGCGACTTTGTCGATGAGCATGCAATCGAGGATATTTTGGAAACCATGGAGAATGAACGAACATATCTAGACGTGTGTGAACGTCCGCTTTTTAAAAACTCTTTCTGGAGCTCAGGGCATGCATTCTACACAGGATACCACAAGCAAGACCGACGACTATCCGGAAACCCTGACAAACACTATCACGTCCATACGTGCCTCTCTACCGGAACTTGCGCCACTCCCTGACATTGAGAGTGCCATGATGTCGCAGGACCATCTTTTAACGACCATGGCTCGAAATCTAGAAAGCCTGGCGGGGCATTACGATCAAATGGCCGATGCTCTTCGCGAGAGCGAGGCTGGAGAGCCTTTTGAAGACGAAGATCTACAAGGTAGATACTTCGTACTCCTGCTATTCTATTAGATTAGGGGACTCATTTTACGCCTGAAGCAATGAATCGTGACACCCAAGAACTCCCTTCCATTATGCTCGAACTCGAAGAAAAGCTCGCCTCTGTTGAAGCCACACAGTAAGCCGTTATTGTGGACCCTATCCATCTGTGATTGTCTTACCTTCCCAGTGATATGTTAAAATCCACCCGAGTGGACTATCAAGGGGACCTGGACCATCTCACAACTACACTTGACGACCTTGACGAACTAGGAGAAATCATGACCGAAATGCTGCAAACGCAGGATTCCGTCGAGGTATATCCCGATATGTCTCTACATGTTGAATATCGCTCATGATGTGGATGCTAGAATGACTGCGAAGAGAGACTTTCTACTCTCCAGCAACACCTCTTTACCTTGGAACACCTACACGACAGATTCCTCTCGTACCAAACGGCGTTTAGCAAACTCATTTTGGAAATCGCGCGGCGCCGAGTGTACCGCGAGGCAGCCGAGAGCATCATCCGAGGAATGACGGCCCAATTGGAGGCCATGACTGAAGGTAGCACCTTCCAAACTTACCCACCTTGCGGTATGACGGCTGATGGATTGACGCACGCTACAGAAGAGAGGCAAGTGAGGGAACACTTCAATGCTGAACACGGTGCACATCTTCCAGAAGACATATGTTTATGCATTGGCAACCCTCCTACACGATGGGAAGTTGTTCCCTGGAATGGGGAGGCCCTCGAAGTACTTCCTGACATTGAGAAGGAACTGATCGCAGAGGTACGTGCTCTCATCCCCAGCCACTTCCCTGTTAAACGTGTATTTCAGGCTAAGGATCGGACAGGGAATGCGGAAGGTGCTGCTGGAGCTGAAAGCCTGTAAGAACAGTAGATTACTTGTACTTAGCTTTCATCAAGACGATTTGGATCTGCTCTTGACTATGTTAACCGCTTACATAAGCATCCTGTGCACTGTGCATCATGAGACCCGCTCGTCGTCGTGAACGTTCTGACTGACCACCATGTCGAATCTTGCCCCCATTATTTGCGATAATGGAACGGGATTCTCCAAAGTTGGGTACGACACTCTTGATGTCGAATGTATGCACGCGTAGAGACTAACTTTGAACCAGTTTCGCAGGAAACTCAGATCCATCCTTGTAGGCCGCATCTCGAGTCTACCAACGTTGATAACATTCTGACTGGGTACGGATTCGCGTTCAAGCGTCTTTCCAACAGCTATAGCTACTCGTGGATCCGCATCGACGTCCAACCGCGCACCCGCTGTCCCATCTAAGCCTGGTCATCTAGCATCTAAGCGTGGAGTCGAAGATCTCGATTTCTTCATCGGCGACGAGGCTCTGGCAAATGCGAAGACACCCGGATATGGTGTGCATTATCCTATTCGTCACGGCATGATAGACAATTGGGATCATATGGAGCGGTACTGGGAGCAGACGATCTTCAAGTACCTTAGGGCAGAGCCTGAGGATCATCATTTCCTTCTGGTGAGTACTGCTACAATAAGATCGCATCCATTCTCAAAATGAACTGCTCTATCAGACCGAACCACCCCTCAACCCACCTGAGAACCGAGAACAAACTGCCGAGATATTCTTCGAATCCTTCAACATCAAAGGTCTCTACATCGCCGTTCAGGCCGTGCTCGCCCTCGCAGCATCATGGACCTCAAACAGAGTCACAGACCGAACCCTCACCGGTACTGTGATTGACTCGGGTGATGGTGTCACCCACGTTATCCCTTGCGCGGAGGGCTATGTCATCGGAAGCGCCATCAAGCACATCCCAATCGCCGGTAGAGACATCACCCAGTTCGTGCTCAACCTGATGCGAGAACGTGGTGAGATGGCCACCGTACCCCCTGAGGATCAAATGAAGGTCGCCTCGAAGGTCAAGGAGAATCACAGCTACGTGTGCCAGGACATCGTGAATGAGTTCCGGAAGTACGATGCTGAGCCGTACAAGTATTTCGAGAGATTTGAAGGAGAATACACCGTGACCGGACGCGTAAGTTTTGACTGTTGCATGGAGGATCATAATATCTGATTATATCACAGAAATACGGTGTCGACGTTGGCTATGAGCGCTTCCTTGCTCCCGAGATATTCTTCAACCCCGAGATTTACTCCTCTGATTTCTTAACACCTCTACCGGAGATCGTCGACGATGTTATCCAGCAGTCTCCGATAGATGTTCGTCGTGGCTTGTACAAGGTGAGTTGACAATTAAAGAAATTATCTACATAACTCTAATTCAACGTACATAGAACATTGTGCTATCGGGTGGCTCGACCATGTTCCAGCATTTCGGACAGCGTCTCAAGCGGGATTTGAAACAGCTTGTTGACCGTAGATTGGACGCAAGCATGCTTGCGAGTGGAAACGTACTCAAGGCAAGTCGTAGACTATGGTTCGTGGACGGCTTGCTAATTTACTTTCTAGTCGTCGGGCGTTGAGGTCGATGTTATCTCACACAAGCGTCAACGATATGCCGTCTGGTTCGGTGGCTCGCTCCTTGCCTCCCTTGTGCGTCTATACTCTTCCCACTAGCTTTCCAGTTGATTTAACCTCGCAATGCAGCCCGAGTTTTACACATCCTGCCACACAAAGGCCCAATACGATGAAATCGGCCCAAGCATTTGCAGACGATACCAGATCTTCGGAAGCGCCACCTAGGATAATCCGTGTTTCTCTGATCATTCAAATTTCATGTATGTAGAATAAAATACAACGTGTGTTGTCGGATAATGTAGTATACTTTGTCTAGCTGGAACAGCTGCACTGGAAACCGAGCATCTTCTTCTCTCCGACGCCGCAGAACCTCCTTTCTTCCTTTTCTTCAGCATCCAGTTCAGCCTCGCCCTCTTCGTCAGCTTCAGCGCCCCAGGGTTCAAAGGGGTTGCAAGCCATCTAAACAATGTGAATAAGAAACGTGATAGCAAAACAACTTTATCAAAAACTTACATGCAAGACCTTTGCCAGTATCCTCTTCCCGCTCGTCTGATCTTTCTCTACCTTTGCAATAACCTCCTCAAGAACCCACTGCCTTAGCACAAATCTGGGATTAGCCTCCTTGCCAGCAATCTCTCGCTCGGCTTCAACATTGCCGCCCCACTCCCCTGCTTCACTCTCAACACGCTCAGTATACTTCTGCAGCCAGTCGATCCACTCCTTCGTTGCTGCTCCATGATTCATATGCTCATCCACAGAATGAGTCAGCAAGTCAGAAATGAACACTTGCAGGTCGGACGATTCGTTCGGCGTGCCTATGTCCTTCAGAAGCGCAGGTTTGAAGGTCGTCAACAGGCGAAACGTAATATGGAAATCCAACTTCTGCTGCTCCATAAGCGTCAGCAGCGGACGGAAAATCTTAGACTCGTCCGTCGGATCCTGTCGGCGCAGGGCCAATCTCTGATGAAGACGCCCTCATTTAGATCGAAATCCAAAAACGAGACCAGTGTTGCATACCTTGCGCATCAATCTCCCATATTCGACCGAGGTGACTTCTTGCATCTCTCGTTCGAGATCATCGCCAACGAGACTCAAGCCAGCCTTCCGCCACTCATCGATCTTCTCCGCAGACGCATCGTCCGCCCACCCAGCTTCTACGGCCTTGCCACCAAGCTCAACTTCCGCGCCGATGAGGGGCGCAAGGGCGTTGAGCAAAGCTCGAAGGGCGTAAATACTGATCAGGTAATTAGACTTGAACGACTGGAAAAATCCAGAGGCTACGCACATCATATTTGGCTGATACTGAACCACGAGTTAGACAGAAAACGAGAAGGTGTAAAGGTGTTAAGATACTCACCCTGTAAGCATACCGTCCACCCTCGTCCGTATGGTTGCAGATATGAAACGGATCAAACACATCCATAAACGCATACGGCCCATAATCCATCGTCAGGCCCATGATCGAAACACTGAGTATCAACATCAGTAAAGTTTTTGTACACCGACAACAATCAAACTCACTTGTCCGTGTTAATGACGCCATGCATGAACCCATACGCCTGCCACCCAGCGACCATTCTCGCGTTCCTCTTCGCCACCTCCATAACCAGTTTCTGACCCCATGCCTCGCCCTCCTTCACATCTAACTTCAAGACCTTCTCACTGACCCACTCCCCCAGGAGGCGCAGCGCATCCAAGTGTGGCTTCTGCTGCCCGCCACCGAAGAAGGACATGTTCGCTGGTCCGTTGAGCGCTTCAAAAGAGCCGATGCGGAGGAATGAAGGCGCGACGCGCGTCATGACGCATGCGGTCTCGACGTGTTCGCGCTGGACGGGGAGGTCAGGGAGTGAGACTAAAGAGAGCGAGCGGGTCGTCGGAATGGACAGGGCATGCATTGCTGATACGATTTAAGTAAAGGCACATGTGTATACGTGCGTATGGCACACCTTCCGAGCAGAGGAATTCCCGGATGGACGACCGGAGGACTGCAAGTCCATCTGCGCTTCTGGAGAAGGGAGTGCGTCCAGAGCCTTTCATTTGGAGCTCGTGGGTCAACTGGGGGTCGGAAGGGTGTGGTGTGACCACTGCAACAATAGTCAGCACTGACTATCTCCGGTATCGAGAGACCAAGAATAATATTGGACCGTTACTCAACGGATAGAGATAGCGCGACCGTCTCCGAGCTGGCCCGCCCACGTCCCGAACTGGTGCCCACTGTACCGCAGCGACCATGGCGCAAAGTTCTTCTCCTCGGACATGAGCACTGAGTGCCCACTGAGAACATCAACGAGGTCCTGGCGGGCAAACGTTTCGGAGGATAGCGTCGAAGGTTCTGGGTCCGCCTCCTCATTCGCAAGAGACAAGCTGGGCGTTCCGAGCAGCGTAAATGCGTCTCCAACATCTAGGTTTGGTACACAGTCTCTCAGTCCAGTTTCGGAGAGCCCAATGAGCTCTCGTGCCTGGTCTCTGCTGTCTGAGCGATATGTTACGAGCGATGATGATTCGGGTGAAGAGTGGACTTCGGTCATTGCCTCACGCTCGGCGAGCCATGCCTCGATATAGGCCCCCTTGTCCTCAGCAGTTTGAGGCTCGGCGTTCACAGGAGGTTCGATCTCATAGGGGAAAGACACTGGAAACGGAGACACATAGGAGAAATGACTTTGGAACGGCAGGAGCCGTGCTCTGCGTTGGATACTCGGATTTGTGGTGAGAACTTTGCGGAATTGGGAGACCAAAGTTCCAGTATTAGGATCTGGAGTGAGGTTGTGAGTGAGAATGAGAGATGAAGGAGGGAGAGGGAGAGCAGAGATGGAGAATTTCTTTGGGATCATGGTGGTAGAGGACATACTACGGAGTAAGCGTTGGTGCCTGAGATTAACAAGGCACCGCTTACAGCCTGACCAACAACCACCATCTTCCCCCATGCCAGCTCGTTACGCCCCCGTTCCAAATCCTCGCTCAGCGCCAGATTACGAACGGGAACTCGACGATGCCTTTGAATCTGACAACGAGGAGGATCACACAGAATCGACACCGCTGACACACAGCAATAATAATAATATTCACTCAGAGGGTGTAGTTTCTGCGAACACTTCACCTCCTGGGGCCTACGATTTTGAGAGAGACTATGACTACCCACCTCCAGGATCACCTCCTGGCCCCTCCGCTCTAGCGCTTCCGAATAGCCATGGAAATTCTAATGGCCAAATGCCCGGCTCCCCTATTCGCACTGCCTTCCCACAACCATCCTTCTTTCGGCGGGTAGTAGGCTCTGTGTTGCCTACCCATTACTCTCGAGTACCCACACACAGAACAAGGGGAGGCGGTATCGAAAACGATGGTGTTTTCGCCAATGTGATGGCAAAACCACAACGGGCAACGGTAGTTCACACCGAGGACGGCGACATTCATATGGTCCCCGAAGACATCCAAAAAGAGGCCCCACCTGTAAGCGCTCATTGGTTTTTCACTCTACATGAAGACATTGACCCCTCTCCTAGTCTTATGCTGACGCACAAGCCGATGCTGTGCCACCCTACTGGGAGACCACCGTCCACGCACCAGGTCTGGAGCCAGGCTCGGACATGATCATCGACGACCTGCCCTCCGGGTCAATGTGGATCTTCTGCGCCAACCTCTTCATCTCATTCTTCTTCCAATTCGTCGGCTTCCTCCTAACATACCTCCTCCACACCTCCCACGCCGCCAAATTCGGTTCTCGTGCGGGGCTCGGTCTCACCCTCATTCAATACGGTTTCTACTCTCGTGGATCAATCAGAGAAGGAAATACATCTACAGATGGTGATGAATCAGGATGGCAAAGTATTCCTGTTGACGCATCAGACCCTGCCGCCACACCAGGGGATCCTGCGACGGAAGTACCCGTCTTTGACAACGTCACCTCCCGAGACTGGCTGTCATTCCTATTGATGACGCTAGGTAAGTAACTTTACACCGCTACTCAAGCTATGATGACCAACAAAGTTGACATCAATCAGGCTGGTTCCTACTCCTTTCCTCCACTGTTGGCTTCTGGCGCATCAAGCGTTGGGAGGGCTCCATCCGAGCCACAACAACCCCTCCTACTCCCGAACAGATCGAGAGTGATATCGCTATCCGACGCAACCTGGAAAGTGTCTTCGGCATTTCACTCTCCGAAGGGGCGCAAGGGGCACCTCAGGGTTCCATCCCTCCGGAACTGATGGAGGAGGCGCGGTTGGCCAGAGACCTCCGTGCTGCGGGGTTGTTATGAGTGCCTGGACGTTCGATCTATTTATGGTGTGTAGACTCGTGAATATCTTTGCGACTTCCGTCTAATCCCCCGATTGCAGGATATTAATTGACTTTGGGGGTATCATCAGACCTCCTCCTCCGGTGGCTGCTGCTCGTTGTAACATTCTTTCGCTGTGTCAGAACCTCTATCTATATCTGGCGTTCATCTATTTACTAGGATTAATGTTACTTACAGTAACTGTTCAATTGTACAATTGTTTCGATCAAACTGCTTGCTAGCTGCTCGCAGCCTATATCATCAGGTTTTGTCAAATGCAATCAATGGCCAGATGGATACGCGGTTATCCTGAGCCCCGGCATAAAGCCATCGACTCCGCTCCTCTTTCTCAACCCTGCTCATCTCGTCGTCGTCGTCGTCTTTTTCAGCATTGTCGTCGATTTCTCCTAATAATGATCTCGAAAAGGCGAGTGTTTGACATGCGCTCTTATGATATCTCAGCGTACCAAGAGGCTTTAGCTTCCTGGTCGAGTAAAGTCGGACCCTGAGATACAAAGACGTCAACATCGATCAGGACGCATGTATATCATAGTTGACTTACTTCCCATCCCATCCCCCCACCGCGCAAATCCTCGCATCATCGCGAAGAGCAATGGAACCATTCCCTGCGTGCTTCGTACGATGAATTTCACTAGCCTCAGCGGAATCCGACTGCGCGGCGAATCAGCATCTGTGGTTTGAGTATCAGCGCATCACACTCACCGTTAGCACATACCGACCAATCAGATGATCAGCAGAAACCGTAAGAGCTAGAGAGTTATCTCGTGAGACATGCATGGCCATGACTGCGAAATCCAAAGTAAATTAATCGAGTCCATGGGACGGAGGAATTGGATGGGCTCACTCGCTTCGACATGCAGTTTAACCGTCCATATGACTTCCCAGCCTATGCCTTCGACGGATGTCTTCTTCTCACCAGCGAACCTCCTCAGAACTACGGAACCATTTTCGTATGCACATAGAATCCGAAGCTCTGAGGTATTTTGAGAGGACGAAGACTGCTCGCCATCGAAAGCTTTCGCAGACGAGAAAAGATGCATTGACATGATGATACCTGTGCATGGTCTCTGAGATACTTCCGGTAGAATCGCGCATGGCTGGCTCACGAACCACTTTTATTTCCGTCTCGACCATCAGCCGAGAACACGGATGTCCTCTTCTGCTTTCCAATGGCCGCGTGCAGTCTCTGACACGACGGGATCAGCCATACATCTGCCTAGTTGGCGACATCAGCTACCAACTAGCAGTTGCAACACATACGATCGTACCTCAGATGACTCAATCAGATTGGGAAGAGCAATATACGCAGACGAGGGCTCGTCAGCACTTGAGTCAGGCACGTTCAAGAGTGAGAAGCGACAGTAGTTCAATGCATTCACGTCCAACGAGTACGCAATCGATGGAACGGCCAGAGCTGGAAGCGCCGCTGAACTTCCTAGCTTGTGTGTATCCGGCAACTCCTCTACGCGTCTCCAAACGTGGATTTTATTATCTCTTCCATGTCTAATCGTAAACCAACAGGGCCATCGAGCGGGAATCAATTATGGCTATGACATTGACGAGATGGCTGCGACGGACGTGATGACATGGCTTCCCCATTCTTGTACACCAAGGAGACCATCCGTATGAGCTTTCCAAGAAGCTGTCGACCTGAGGTGACGCGACGAGGTCGCTATGACCTGGCCAGAAGCATCTCCAGAGTAAATTCTCTCGTTGTCATCGGAGATGTAGAGACATGTCACAGGAGAAGAATGCGAGCGGATGAGATGAAGGGGTGTAGGAGGCTCCATTACCGTGAGAATCCGGTCTCAGGGGCTTC
>CEMG01179731.1:0-13165 GCA_001179705.1 Baeospora myosura
TGTCCATTGATGGTTCGTTCATAGAGCCCCTACCAGTACATATACCACCTTGGACGTACACCTGCCCCTTCGTGGAAGTTGACACGAGAGACTAGTTCATGGTTCAATGGCTGCCTGACTTTGCGCGTTCTTTTGGGTTCTCGTAAGCTCTAGGCAAAAGGTGCGGAATCCGTCTGGCATGTCCTGTCAGAAAGATCATTTTGGTACATGGTCCGAAGCTCCCATCGATTCACATCTCCTCCGTTTGTGGCTCGGATTTGGGCACTGTTGAGTTCGAAGCACTATCCGGTTAGTCAGATCTTGTGGCACTCGGCTCTGCATTACGCGCTGAAACAATAAACTAGCAAATAAATCTCGGCTTCGTTCGGAATACGGCGATCATGAAGCGGCCTACAACCAGTACACGCACCGCGCTACTAGGCCGTAGGATACGGCGGCTCGACTTACCTGAATTCGTTAATCAGCGCTATACTCGGAGGGCGGATATATTATATATCCCCTATCGCAACAGTGGGCGTACGCCGCATTCCAATGCCTTTCATTTGCTGACCTATTTGTTACAAGTTTCTCGCTAGTCCCAAAGAACTACCGCCGACTCGGAAGATCTGTTGGGACTCCATTCCACTGACAATGCCTTTTGTTCCTGACCTTCCACATGTTGCTCGCTAGTCCTAAAGAACAACCGGCGACTCGGAAGGTTTGTTAGGGCTCTTCCAACTTCCGGTGTCATCAGTGCCACCAGTTGGTTATGTTGCTGATATTTGGATTATATATAGCTTAAACATCGACTCAGGATTCACCCACATTCCTCTTCTTTGTGATGATGACCTTCGTTTTGAACATCGCATTCTCATGTTTTCTGTTCCTGTTATACCGCTGGTATCTATGGTGCACTCGAATCTCAGTCACCAAAGTTCCCGGGCCGCCATCGCAATCCTTTCTTCATGGCAAGTATATCTAGTTTTGACGAAGCTCCCGAAAAGATGACATATCCTCTCATTTGCAGGAAATATGTCGGAACTTTTGCTGTCGGAAGTAGGAGAAGTTTGTCGCCTTGTCCCTGCAATATACGACTATTCAACTGATATAAAACTGCAGGCTGAATTCAAGTGGCAAGCCAGCTACGGGGATGTTGTGAGACTCAGGGCACCTCTTGGAGTACGTGTGCCCTTCACCTGCGCCAAACGCCTTCAACGAGCCCTTTGCAGAATGACGTTCTGCTGGTTTCCGATCCTAAAGCCCTACAGTACATCTATCAGACGGCTGCCTACCAGTTCCCGAAACACCGGGAGCGTCAAGCCATTGTCCGCATCATGGCTGGGCCCGGATTACTTTGGTCAGACGGTAAGTCGAATCTATTGCATGACATCTTACCTCACCTTACCTCAAATCTCTCAGGCGACAATCATAAGAGGCAGCGAAGGGTAATGCAACCAGGATTCGGGGCGCCAGAATCGAAAGCCTTCCTGCCTACTTTCCACTCGCTAGCAGCCAAAGTATGGTTTCCCATCGCCCGATCCGAAGAATAAATCTAACAACCGTGATCAGCTTTCCAAGAAATGGGAAGACCTCGTTGTCACATCAGAAGGAGAATCCGCTGTTGTCGACATTCCGTCCTGGACCTCTCGTGCCACATTAGATGCTATCGGAGAAGGCAGGCAAATCTCTCGATATTCATTCGAATCCTCTGTAACACAATTTCAGCTGCCTTTGATTACCAATTCGGAGCGCTAGACAATCCTGACAACGAACTCCGAAATGCATACAACAATGTGTTGTAAGTCCATCTCCCTAATCGTTCATCAGGGTTAGATGTCTTGAACTTGAACACTAGCTTGGACACATTCGGCATTCCCAGCAAAGGTGATATACTCTTCACAGGCATTGCTACGTACATGCCCGATAGAATTTTGCGATACTTCGTCGACAAGGCACCGACTCCCAGGCTCTATCATATTCGCCAGTTGGAGAAGATAGTCACTGACGTGGCTCGGAAACTGGTCCGCGATAAATCAGCTGCTCTACTGCAGGGGCTCGAGAATAACGACGTAATGAGTTTGATAGGTTGATCAAACATCGCTTTATCCGTCGCAGGCACTGACTTTGTTCGTCCATAGTCAAAGCCAATGCTTCGAAGAATCGGGACACACAACTTACGGAAGAGGAAATGATTGCTCAGATGCAGTGAGCTTACCCTAGCCGTTCGAAGCTCCCAATATTTCTGAGACTGTTCTAGAACCATCCTTCTAGCTGGTCATGAAACCACTGCCAATTCTCTTAGCTGGACACTCCTGGAGCTCTCCAAAAAACCCGCTATTCAGTGCAAGCTTCGTCAGGAAATAAAAAACAAGGAGCATGCTATTCAAGCACAAGGACGTTCAGCTTTCACGCCGCAAGATTTCGACTCGATGCCAATCTTCACAGCCGTTGTCAAGGTTCGCTCAGTTCTCTGCACTTCCCGACTGACGTCTCATCTCTTACTTTCATTGATATCAGGAGTCATTCCGCATGAATCCTATCGTTTATAGTAACCACCGGCAGGCAGGAGCTGACGAGATCCTTCCTCTCGCGAAGCCTATCACGACGAGTTCCGGCGAGATTATCCATGAACTGCCAATCCCCAAAGGAATCAAGATTATCACCCTCCATTTCTGGCTACAATCGGTATACCGTCCACCCTTTGACCATGTGGGCTGTTCCCTGATGTTTAATATCCAGTAACCCAGAGATTTACGGGAAAGATTCGCATACTTTCAATCCTGATCGATGGTTGAGCTGTTCTGGGACCAAACAGGGGTCTTCTGTAGGTGTATACGCCAATCTGTGAGATCCGTTCCTTCGGTTGGAGACTTTCGTCCTCAATACTTGCTTCATAGCTTAACCTTTGCTGGGGGTCCGAGGGCTTGTATCGGTTGGAGGTTCGCGTAAGTCGCTGTCCAACTGCTCAATTCTCCGTACATGACGTGATATCTTTGATTCACAGGGTTCTCGAATTACAGGCCTTTCTTGCAGAGCTCATTAGCAAATTCGAGTTCTCTATGACTCCCGAAGCACATAAAGTCAGACGGGAATCTTGTCTCGTGATGACTCCCACTATCGAGGGCCAACTCGAGAAGGGTACCCAGCTGCCTCTTAGGATACAAATTGCGTCTCGCGAGGAGAGCGTGTTTTCGAAGTAAATCACACCAGTGAATATGTACGTGTTATGAGGGGTACACCTGTAATTATAGTACACGACCTGGAGCCCAAAGAAAATTTCGGAATGATGTGGTAACTGTCTATCGCGCGCGATGGAAGTCTAACACAACGAGGTATAGGCATTGTCTTCAGAAGCTAGAGTGGACTTTAGTCAGAACGTGGTAGGAAACGATTGCAGCGACTAAGACACGCACTGAAGGGGGTCTAATCCGAGGCACGAGGACTCTCATTTTGTGCCACTATATCGGAATCTGAAGACTCTGGCAGCGATTTGCCGTAGTCGATGACCTTCAAACCTTCACTGAATGGTCAGCGTAAAATAAGATTATTATAAAATGCTTACCTTTGACAGCAGGTGGAGTCCGTACATTGGACTCGCCATTGTCCTGTCGATTCGTACCACTTGCTTGGCTCGAAGGCTTGTCCGACTCCTCCTTCTGGGTCTGACCCTCGCTGACCCCCTCCTCCATTTGATGCTGGTGGACTACGTCTCTTTGTCGTGCGGTGTGTTCAGCTAGTTCTTGGGAATAATGGCGCTGCTCCATCTGATTCATGTTTAGGTTGGTTTGGGGTACGCTTGGGTGAAAGGGGAGGATGTCGCAATTTCTGGACGCGGCTGCTCTTTTATAGATAAAGGGATGGGGAGTAGCCGGTGATGCTTAATGCATGCATGGCCTGTTCCTGCCTGTTCACTGAGAAATCAAAGTGCAGTAAGTATGACGAGTTTGATCTGCGACAGATCGAACAATTGAAAGGAGAAACTATTCAATCAGCGCCATGACGAGTTGATCGAGGTGTGCATAGATACTTTAAACTGAGCCCTTCCGGTAATAAAGTTGTAGACGGAACTAAAACTTGTGTGTTGCCACAATTTAATCACGGACAGCTACTAAACATGATTAACCGGAGAATAATCCAGAGCGACCCAGGATTCTAAGCACTGACCTGGTTGATAGTCGTAAGCTTAGGCTTGCAGTTACCTGCATTCAACTTGAAGTTGGAACCGATGACCACGCAGCGAAGTACGTGGGAGCAGGGTTCTCCCAAGGCATCATTTCACGGTAGCCTCTTACAGGGGTGGCGTGTAATGACATAACGCTTCCGGCCTTCGCTGGCACTTTCGAGCTGCAATTTCCGCTCGTCATGATATCCTGGAGCAGTCTAGACCACGAAAGAGTGGCCTAAGTGACGAGTCCGTAGCAAATAAATCTTGAGCTGTTGTCATATCTTTTATAGCAGAAACTTAAGTAGCTGGCCGCTGTGCACTCCGTGCTCCAGGCAATGACTCACTGATTGTGATATTCTACCCCACAAGTAACCTCAAGTCATACAGATGCATGGCCGCATGCGTTTTATATATCCAGTGGCTTGTGAGCCATTCAATCCATTGGGGTTATAGATAGTCTCCCGTACTGTAGGTAGCCTGATGTTGAGGATGATGAGTCGATGAAGGAGCGAGTCAAGCTGGGGCAAAGCGGCCGCAATGGCAAGCAGCTGGAAACGGTCTGCTAAAGTACGTCATCTTAGATACTAAAGGATGCTTTAGGGCAGGCTCGAAATACTCGTACTACTAAGCCAACAGCTTTCCTTAAAGCTTTGAATATGTTCATTCCTCCTGGATGGTGTCCAATATGTGATTCAACTTGCCGTTATGTCAGGGTGCAGGGTGCCAATGCTTTGACGCAATGCGTAACCTGAGTCGATATTGCTCCAGAAAATCCTGCAAACTTTTCATGTGATGTATGTAGCGCGATTTGCTTGTGAAGCTGTTTCCCTATTACCCCTTCTCACCAGCCAAGTTCCACACCCTTTCTCCAACGCCAACGAGCGCACCGCCTACCCAGCCACCAAACTTCTTCCACTCCCTCGAAATCGTATGTCCATGCCTCCCTTCCCCCGTCATACCAGATCTGACGCCATACACTGCCATCGCCACTCCCAATACCAAAACCGCACCAACGACCATCGTCTTTTTATCGCTCATCTCTAGCGCTCTCCTTAATTTCCGCCTGGCTTTCGACCTTTTGGGTTTCCGACGGCTTGAGCTCGGGTCGTTCTCCTTGCTAACGTCAGACTCCTCCGTTTTGAAGGTTTCCTCGACGTAAGGGTAAACAACAAGCTCTGGATGTGCGACCATGCGCTCCGCTGCGTCTTTATTTGGCATATCCGATGGAGAGGTTGACCAGGTAAATATGACACTTTGAGGGCCCATGACGGAGGAAAGGGCCAAGGAAGGGTGGGAAGGGGGATGTTCTTCAAAGAGAGCATCTGAACGCTCGAGGAGGGATGATAATGAAACCAGTGGGTGGTTTTGAGCAGGTGGCGGAGAAGGCGGAGGTGCAGTGATGTACGCAGAGGGCGAGACTGAGGGGTTTGCGTTGGAAGAGCCGGGGGAAGGAGGCCGGCTTTGTGACGTAGACGACTCAGGGTCATCCTCAGCTGGCTTCGACAAGCTGTTGGGATCTAAGGACACTCCACCAAAAAGACTAGACTCGGATTGTGATGGGGTGTCCGCATCGGGACCAAAAGTCGCTGAAGTAGCGACTGCGGTCGAGGAGCCGGAAGGTGACGCTGAAGAGGTGGTAAGGTCAGCTGAGGAGTCTTCCGACTTGTCGAGTGGTGATAATGGAGTCATCGATTCCTGTTCCAGCTTCAATTCAGCCTCTAGGGCCGCTAATTCGTCAGAAGACGAGGTGGTTGCTAGCGCGGGGACGTTCGAGTTGACCAGTATTATCTCGGGTTTCACCCCATCCGGAACTCCGCCCAAAGGCATCTCGTCGTCTGGTGTCTCTACTTTGACAACAGGGTTGTCCTCTCCGTCTGTGAGATTTGGCATCCCGCTGAGCAAGGAATGTATCATCCCGTCCTCTCCTTCCTCTTCCAATCGCAGGACTTCTTGCTTCCTTGACAGTGTTATCTGCAAGAGACGAGCAGAAGGACGCCGTCAGATCAAGAATGAAAAAAACCACGACAAGATAGCGTACTGCAGCTGCCAGGTAGACGGCCATTATAGGTGGCCGACAGAGAAGGTAATCAAAAACGTGTTGAATGAGCGGTAGCGTAGGCATGTCGTGCGAGAAGAGTGTAAGGAGGTTCGACAACGCGAAGTAGGGGAGGGGGGAACTCCTTTGAATAGAAAGGGCATAAATATCTCGCTTTATATGTACTGAGAGAATGAATGATACCCACCCTTCAAGGAGTTCAGCGTAGGCTGGATCTGCGAGTCGAAGTATCCTCTGCATTATCCTATCCTTGTTCAGGTCATTTCTCATAAGAAGACGAGATATGTAATGGACTCACCGCAAAAGTCCGAGGACGGGTTCAAGCCCGGAGCCCATTGAATCACGGACCCTCTGCAAACTCAATTGCTCGGCGCATGGGAGTTGAAGATCCGGAGGAAGGGTGAGGAAGAGCACTGTTATGATATCATGGTATCCCTGAAGACGGAGTTCAGAGACTTGACGCAGATTGTAGAGGAAGCACCGCACCTGAAAATAACTCAATCTTGGCCGCCGTCGAAATATCGCGAGCAGCAATTCGTGTAATTCTGCCTGAAGTGTTTCGCGGTCTTTGCCTACATCTTCTATGGACATAGTTAGAAATTTGTAGACCTGAGAAGCATGGCTATGGTTCACCTACGGGATAGAGAACGAAACTGCGGTCCGTGTCCAAACCAATCTGGTGTTCGTCTGAATGGGGCGCAGTGTCCTCTGGAGGCGTCGAGGAATTATGCGTCGTGGAAGGTAGCTCAACATGAAGCAACTTTGGCCTATATGCCGGGGTGAGATAATGAACATGCTGAAGGATATGTCGTGCGCACCATATGTGCACTCTGTCGTCTCCAAAGCCTCCTGGCTTGAGACTTAATTCCCTCAGTGCCCTCCAGTCAATTCCTGACGGGGTTTCTTGTGGCATCTGCAATTCAACCCCCTCATGGTCGACGATCATGCCGTCGACGATCTCGAGACACTAAAGACTTAGAGACGGTGGTGACGGTGGCAGACGAAGGTTATATGGGCTCACGTGGCTTCGCGACACCTTTCTCTCTGACTTCATTTCTGGATACATGTTCCACTGATTGCAACACTATTCCACCTCTATTCGACCCAAGGAATTGCTCTGTATACCTGCAGTGCTCGGAGGATAGTTCTTAGGCGCAATGCCTCACGCCAACGCGAGCTTTCCGCGCTCGGGGGTTCTCGTTCTCGGAAGCAATTCGATCCAGTCTCTGGTGCCGTCGACGCTCATATCTCAAGCCGAGGCACTGCTAGAAAGCCATAGAATTGAGGATGCCATTGACTTGGCTGACCAACAGCGGAAGAAGATTCATAGTAGTATCTCTGTGGATGAGGACCAGGTAAGCGCCGCCTTCGTCAAGCATGCCATTCCATTCACCTTCTATAGGCCGAGGAATTACGATATGTCTATCAACGTATAGGATTTCAATGCTTTACGGAGACACTCTTTGAGGACGCGGGCAAAAATTTCACCAATGGCGACCTGGACCCTCGTCTTCTAATCAGCTACTACCCGGACCTTCGAGGCTCCATGTTCACTGCACAAGACTCTATGGATGTCTTCGCTGGTGTGGCGGAGCACATGCCCTCCGAATCCTCCGTAGACGACATAAGTGAGTTACAATTCCTTTGTACTCTTCTTTTCCTGTATATGTTTCGGTCATCCTCTTGCAATCGCCAACCCAACGCGATCGCCTCCATTGACATAAGCACCTTCCCCGTACCACGTTCCTGTTTTGGAACTGATTAGTTGTGGCGAACCTAGTCAGGAATTATTCTCCACACCTTTCGCCTGATACGCGTTCAGCACCACCTACGGCTGAGCTCCGGAGGATATTGGGCGAGGCAGCGCATGAGATGCTGGAGGTTTATCTCAGGAAGTGCAGAACACGGCGGAAGGTGGATGGACAGTCTGGTTCTGGCAGTCCCCTGCAAGCATCGTATGCTGTGAGTGAAATTCAAGTCATATACCGGGTCCATATCGGGGTATTGAGTTATACAGATCGTAGATACCGTCCTTGCCAAACTATTTGCGCAATCTGAGAAGACAAAGGACCTATACAACATGGTGGAGGAAGCAAACGACATCATTCTCGCAGAGGTTGAGCCAGTGTTGACCAAGACAGGTCAATACAATGCCCTGTGTATTTTATACAGGCAACGAGGTGATGATGAGAAACTACTCGAGGCTTGGTCCAAGTGAGTCTCTCCTCACTATCTCATCCATATCTATCTGACTTGGCCTTTCGCAGAATCGTTGAAGGAGAATGGTCAGAACAAGATATCAAGGATCCTATTGACGACATGATCACACTCCTCACGGAGAAGAAGGATAGAGCTCTCACTCAGAAGTGGGGCATCTGGTTGACCAAACAAGACCCTGAGCGCGGACTTAAGGTGTGTATTGTAGCAATTACTGGATACGACGATGTACTGAATCGTTCCATAGCTTCTCACTTCAAAGGATAGCACCAAACGTCGAGACAGGGGCGAAGACGAGGAGACATTACTAGCTCAGATACAGGAATCAAGTCCAGCTGCCGCCGCCCAGTATTTGGAGCATCTTGTCCTAACAAAAAGAAATCAGGCAAGGGACTCCTGTTCTACACATTCTACATATCCTAACAACTGTCAATGACGCAGTCAAGAACTCTACATACAAGATATGCTACGTCGTGTATCGACCAACTCCTGATATTCCTCGGCCAGGACAGTGTTTCAAAGCTATGGCGCGCGAAAGCGTCATCGTACGCCTCAAGTCGCACCGAGTCCTCATCGTCATTCCTCTCGTACTTTGCCGCAACAACACCTGACTCTGAACACAAACGTGTCCGACTGAAGACCGCTTTATTCCTTCAGGTGTCGTCGCTATACGACCTTCAAGCTGTCAAGGATCTGCTTTCGCCTCACCAGAAGATTCTGAAACTCGAGATGGCGATCATATATGGCAAGGTAAGCTGACTCCCTCTTAGCCGACCTGCAATTAACTCTCTATGTTTCAGCTGGGTAATCACCGGGAGGCCCTTTCTTTTCTTGCGCATGACATGCGAGATTCCATCTCAGCCGAGACCTATTGCACACTTGGTGGAGAAGTGATCCCGCGAAAAGTTGCCATGTCGATTATTGAACAGAGCCCGGGACTACTGCCTCTCCAGCGGATGTGGTTGAGCACTGCATCTGACGGCCAACCCGGATCGGGTGTGAATATGGCCACGACGAGAAGTAGGGACGTCGACGAGAAAACGAAGAAAGGACTGCTGAAACTGTTACTGGAGGTCTACATGAGCGACAAGCAAGTCTTCCCTTTTGTGTCTAGGTTTCTCGTCCTTATAACGTATTGCACACAGGGATGCCAGCGCAGATCGTGCAGCGCACCTCTTGGACTCACAGGCCATCAATCTCGATACCGTTGATGTGCGTTTTCTCGCTATGATCACCGCCCCCACTCTCTGATAACGTTACCTCAGGTAATCTCACTCGTCCCGCCAGACTGGTCTCTGAATCTCGTGTCGTCATTCTTGGCGCGGTCGTTTCGGAGAACGTTGCATCAGCGGCATGAGGGCCAGATCCTCAAGACTATCAGTGCAGGTCAAAATCTCGAGGTCAGTCTTCTCTATCTGTACGGTTTTCGTTTCTTCGGCTGACCTGCTATTGTCGTGATGTAGGTCAAAGAACGAACCTGGCTGATCCTTCGAGAAGAAGGCATGGTGGTGGAGGAGCCTTTGGATGGCGATGGCGATGCTACTGACGACGACGAGAATGAGCATGAGAAGCTTGAGGTGTTTGATGAGAAGGGTACACTAGCTATAGACAGTGCGGTGGATGTGTCATCGCATGTTAAAGAGCGGGAGGATTGGCGAGGGAGGGACGTCCTCGATGTAAGATAGTCCAGATATACCCTAATTCTTTTATATGACCAGTGGTTACGTCGGATCCGGGGCAAAGACGTTTTGACTTCTGTATGCCTCTACGCGAGGACCAATCAAAGCAGTCCTTGTGTGCGCAAGTGCAGCTTGCTTTACATAGAGCGTCTTATATACATACATGATTGAACTCAAACAAGACGGAGATCCTGCGACGTTTGTCAGTACCATATGCATACGGTGCTTCACATAGAGTCGACGTACCTTCTCGATCAAGTTCCTGGCAATGGGGTGAAATGCGTTCTTGGCTTTTCCGAATGCCGTGACGGCAAGCTCCTCATCTACCTTATACACAAGCTTGAAAATAGGCCTGCAAAATTTCATTCTCCCCACCACCATCCCAGTGTCTTCACCGGTCACCCACTTCACAGCCTCGGGCCCGAACTGCTTGGCGGCTGGGGCCTCGGGGTCGCTGAGTGCGACCTGGTAAAATCTCAGTCTCACTTCTGCATTGACGGTAGTCGAGAGTGTATATGTTGATGCGAGATGGACGATATGATCGGATGGAAGTGGCTCATACTGCTGGAGGCGTTCCAGGAATATCACTACAAGTGAATATGTATGCAGATACCNNNCAGATACCAGTTAGTTCTGCCCTCACAGAAATACTATACACCTACCAATCTGGCTTGAAGTAAAGTCGCCTAGATCACCGGATTGGAAGTTCGACTTGGTGATGTCTGTGTTCGACCGAGACACATCCCATCGACCGGCCAGCTCGTATGCCTTTGTTGCCAGTGAGGTATCGTATTCCTGTTCGACCGGGAGGGACAGGCCTTCACCGTATAACCATGCCTGAAATGCCTCATCAACTACACGCAGGCTTTGGATCGCACTTGAGGAACTCACATTCCAGTCTATAGCATCGAGTGCCTCGATCTTGTCAGACTGCTGAATATAGTAAGCGTAGAGATGTGATTTCCACTGTTCTGTGGTTATACTCTTGCCCGTATATGTTTCAACATAGTTTCTGACGTAGGGTAAGAACACATCGAGGCCGCCGAGAGTCCTTTCTGAAATCATCGTACGGCTGAGCACAACGGCAAAGCGCAAGGAGACCACTTCTACATACCGAGATGGAGAATGAGGTTGGCACCCTTCTCATACGGGACGCGACTGTAAGCATCGTCAGGATCTTCGCCTTTCTCAAAGTCGATCATCAGACGCTGATATTTGGGTTGTGTCTGATATCGCTCGAGGTCGTCCTGCAGCGCCTTGCGGCCGACCAAGAAAGAGAAACCCCGATGGGCGGGAGAATATAAACGCTCAAGGAGTAAACGCTCAATGTAGACAGTCCACCCTTCATTGAGCCAGAAATGAGACGCGTGAGAATGACTAGATGCAAGAGTTTAGTGGCTGGATTCCGACAATTCGAATGACATCTGAAACATACGTGACTCCGTTACCGAAGTATGAGTGGGTAATCTCGTGGGCAACGACATCTACCAAGGTCCGGTCGCCAGTGACAAGAGCTGAGGATCAGGAAAATCAGCAAATGGGATATGCAGAGCTATGTAAAACTAACTCGGTGTCAGGAAGGTCAGACATGCATTTTCCTGAATAGGCATGTTAGTCAAAAATATGAATTTGTTGTCAGTAGAGAGCCTTACCATGCCCCCGTATGGGAACGACGGCGGTAGAACTAGAAGGTCATACACGCCAAACTTGTACGGGGTGACAATCTTCTCCTCTTCAGCCAGAAATCTTCGGTCATTTGTAAATGACGTTCAATGGGTCAGATAAGTGTCAAAATCGAAACATACCGTGCAGTGTCCTCACTGAACTCCCAGTAAGCGGCGTCGATCATTTGTGGCTCAGCCCAGATCCCCGTCTTCCATTCCTTGTCCTCGTACTGAGGGAAAGGGCGGTACACGACGTCTCCAGATGCGATCGCAATCAAGTAGGATGGAATTGCTATAGGCTAGATGGATATATTTCGTTTGAGATCCTGGGTAAAGTCAATCACTTCATACGCACCTGATGGTAGGTATAAGTCACCACATCTTTACCTACAGTCTTCCCGTCGTGTGGAGGACCATCAGCAGGCGGGGAAGTGCGAATCGCTGATAGTAGAACAGGAAGGACAGAGGAAACCGTCCCAGTATATTTCTGGGAAGATTAGCGCAAGGCAGAATGAATGACGAATGAATGCTGGACGCACAATCTTCACGGAAGGCGTATCTGTAAAGTGCAAATATTGAATGATGATGCGCACGTCGATGAAAATTGCGACCAACCTTGCAACGGAGCCAGCGCGCGGGCGTATATTGGCTGGCATTGGCTGAAGAGAAAGGGGAATGTCTTCCCTTGGGTTTGCCTGAGACAGTCTGGATCAGAGCGATATCAGACAAGAGTGCTTTTAAATGACGTCTTACTCCTTGTCTAGCCACTGTAAAGCTGTACAGTTCTCCGTAGTTTTGTAAAAGACTGCGACTTGCACTGAAGATTCAACTTTCAACCCAGACGGGAGGGGGATGTGAAGTGCAGAACCCATGACAACGTGTTTCGGCTTGATGGTGTGCTTCACAACATTACCCTGCACTTGAACATGGCTGATGTCGAGATCTGCTGTATCGAATCTTCAGGACAGGTTAACGGATGGACAATGGTTAGACGATCAGCTCATTAGCAGCTGGGCTGACGTTGATGATCAGGGAAACGTACATGACTTCTTGCACATCGTCCTCTTTTACATACAGATCATGAAGGGCCGAACCCTCAATGATCTTAGTCTGGAAGTCAACACTCCAGTTGAACAGCACATGTTCCGTGGCGATTTGAAGATAATTAGATTGAGTCGTGGGATCACTCATGTTGAATGAAATCGAAATCTGAGATATTGAGTAAGGGGGGACAATGATCAGAATACAGTACGTCTCTTTCCCTTCGACGAGTCTTTCAATCTGGAAATGGACCTACCAATGTACTAGCAGCCTGGTCTGTGTGTCCCTCAGTGGTGGTGGTGGCGCGGTGAGTAGCCGGGCCGCTCGTTGCCGACTGCCAGACTGGGAGCGGAATTTGAAAATG
>CEMG01179756.1:0-30385 GCA_001179705.1 Baeospora myosura
CATCAGTAAATCGGCGATAATCTTGTCGGACAATATAAAGCCTTCATGAAGCTCGTAATGCTCGTAATGTTCGTATTTTTGGCAAGCTCGATCATATAGGTATATATGGGCTTTCGCAGCCCTAGACATATGAGTAAAGCACGAAATAATTACGGAATTCACAAAAGATATCACGGCTTGCAGGCTTATCCCACAATTTCTAGACTTCAGAGGGCTTCATAAGAGGTTGTAATCAAGCGACATATATATTTCAATCCGACACAGCGTCTACAATGTACTTCTGCCACCTCCCCCTCTCTCCCTGGGCCCTTCCTCGAGACGACAGAGGAAAGCTGATCATGATGCACCGTGGCCCCTGATCCTCGTCAACGACCCGTCGCCCGTATTTTGACTATCAATGACTGCTGCTTGAAGTCGATGAGGCTTTCCCACCCGGCAGAGGAGGTAGAGGCAGGACGTGTACAGAGTTGAGGTGCGCGGGCGTGATGCAGAGAGGAGTGAGTCTGATGAACTGCAAATTAGTTGTGTGCGATACGATCCAGAAGTGAGCCGACGTACCCATGCATCCATCCTAAAATCACCACACATATGATAGCGTGCCAGATCCTCGTCCTGTACAGGCTGTAGAATGTCCGTTGAGTTGGTGAGACAGATCTGAATGGAAATACGCACCAACTGCGGAGAGCCTTGTGTGTGGGTCAATGGGAATGATACTTGTTCAGATTCCAACGTGCGACATGCAGCAACGATAGAACAAATGAAGTACAATGATGCAGAAACAATGACATCCATCGACAGGATGGAGCAGCATCCAAAACAGACAGGATGTGACGCAAACACAGCGTGAATGAAAGAAAAAAAAGATACGATGGAGGGTCGCTCTCGATTGAGCTGAACATAGCGAGGGGGGTCCCAGATCCTCGCAGGGTCGCAATTGTGTCCTCGATGGTGATCCTGCGGCGAGAGTGGCTGTTTCCGCTGCGTCAACAACTTGATTTCTAGTGTCCAAATCGGCTGTCGGCGATCCGTATTCATGATGTTGATCCATCGCGGAGACCATGGAAACATCGCTTGAGCCCTTTTCCGTGAAAAAAGTGAGTGTCACGAGCTGCAAGGGTCGAGAAACGTCCGAAGCAGTGTCGAATCGATGTCGAACATCATGGGAGGAGGCAAAGTCATTGTTTGGGTTCTATTTGGCGCATGTTGAAAAGCGACTGCGGTCATCGCCGGTCGGACTTGCAAAGGACTTTGCGTTTTTCTCCGCATCCGCCTCTCTCTCTCGAGCGGGTCAGCCTCCCCCGGGCGTTCAATTGACGCGTTAGCTCTAATTTTTGCATGGCCCAACCCACGTCCTATGAATGAACGTCTTTACTCACCTGTGACAAGTGATCGCATGACAGGGGATACTCCTATGAGTTGCCCCGAAAAATACTTGATCTCACCACGAATCTGCAATAGGGCCGTAGAATATCTATCGTTCTCATGAGACCATGTGAGATGCTTGTCATTATTGGCTAGAGAACATGAACAGACCGCAATTATTGCACGACTTTGAAAGCCTTTGTGAGACCTTGCAATAATTACATGACTTTACGAACGCAATACAAGGGAATACGACGGCCCGACTTTTTGACGCAATCTTCATGGAATGTAGATTGTTATTCAAAGTTTCTCCCGATTTACTGATGCAGCCAGCCTGTCAGAGCATATAGGTTGTTGTCTCTTGCGAGAACCTAGGTTATGAGATTGTGTCGAGATGTCTTGTAGGGCAGGCAAGAGGGAAAAGAGCAACTTGAAGATGCCAGGCTGAGGGCGTCGCCGTCGCCGTTGAATATTCCTGAACAGGCTCAAAAGGGAGACTGTTGTGACTGTTTAGGCCTGTTTCGGCTTGTTCCGGTACGGTTAGACGGTCAGCAAGTCCTTATCCTCTTCGTTCATAGTACTATGTAACGCGTTAATTAGTCGAGAACAAGATTTAGCGGAGGGCTCAAGAGTATTGATGATGAGGGAATGAATGTTCACGCTTCAGGCTATCAGGTTCCTTATCGTTCTCTGATGTATCGAATCCAAGAACACCATGGATTTCACCGAGTCAAAACATAAAACCAATAACCATAGTGTGTGCGGCGGCCGCAGATGGCACGAACCAACGCATGAATGAGGCAAGCAAACGATAGTAAGCACTCATACAAACTTTCTTCCCTTCTTTTTTGTCCCCCTTCCGTGAAATTGTACATATGTACATTTAAGTTTGGTATCCACGCTCCTAAATGATGACCATGAGTTAGCTATCGCTTCGACTGCGACGAGCGCTGCAAGCAAAGTGTTCATACCCATGGCTCCGGCTTCTATACGCCGTCGAATAAATACAATTCATCTTCCCATTCCCCGCGGCGCTTTATGGACAGGACGACGAGTCCTTCTTTGAAGGAGAGCCGCTCCCTGCCTGATCGCGTTCACGCTCCTTCCCGCCCAGATTTGGGCTCGAAGGCGCACCTGCACCATCTTCGAGGTAGAGACCATGCTCTTCGATGTAATCAACTACGGCCGAGGGTAGGAGGTACCGAACTGAAAGTCCTCTTCGCAGGAACAATCGCACCTACAAACAATCCGCAGGCGCTGATGAGTTCTGACAGCCATAGAGAAGATGGAGAGCTCTGCCGTACCTTGGTGCTCGATACGTCATTCTGGATGAGTTGAGAAATGAGGTGGATATTGCTCCGCCATCGTGCGAGATTGTCGGTTGCTTGATCCATATCCGACCCTGCGCGCTCGACTATGAAACAGCCATAACGCCCCAGGATGTGATCCAACTTCAAAAATCAGACGAGAAGGATTAGTCTTTGGTAGTGCAGTATGCAAAGAAGGCACGAGGATAAAGTGACATGAGGGAAACTGAGTAGTTAGGCAATTAACTCACGTCAACATAGCTCCACACTCCAGGCTCACTCATGGTACTGATGAGGTCAGAGCCGGCCAGGAGCATTACTCGAATATTACGGTGCTCGCCGTCCTCGGTCTGCGCACCCCCAAGGACAGTGTTAATCTCGTAATCGAAGTGATCAAGAACCACCGCTGTTCTTTGGTATGCCTGGAAAGCCTCCCATGGATCGATCATCAACCATGTCGAGGTATCCTCGGCAGCCAAATTACACATCGATACACTGCAGAAGCATAGCACACAATCAGCATCGAAGTTTATGGTTTAGGTCGCAGCGGCAGATATGCCAAATGCCATGGATCAAGGAAATTAGACGTTATCAGCACGTCATGTGTAAGCCGAAATCCGTTCCGAATGACCGACCGGAGCACAAATGCGAAGTGCCCAGCGTCGGGAACATTGTCGGACGATCATGCGCAGGCACATCGGCATGGCATCCTGGTTCCTCGTCCATGGCGTAGAGAAAATTTAAAGATGCTCACCGATGCTGTGCGCTCAACAACCCAGGCTTCTTGTACATGTCAGAGACGGGGCTGAGGTACCCTCCGAGGATCTCAAAGTCGGTATTGTGCCTCACGTAGTCCTTCGCCATCTCGAACATTCGGAGATGAAGATACGTGACTGGGCTAAAGGAACCACAAGCTACGAGGACTATTGGTGTCTTCTGCGGATCCCGTAGGACCCGTTTGAGGCGATGATGAGGGAAGGAATAATTGGGTGGGTTGACGAATTGGCCCGGGTCTTGGATTGAAGCTGCCATGGGGGCGAGGATGGGCGGAAGGGGGTGGAATGGGATTAGGAGAGAGTATCAGTAATTTAGACGGTGGATGACCTAGTGACTGTGACATGTAACGGCCCATAGCCGCCTTTCACTCCATGACTCACCATCATGATGGTTTTTCTCTGCCCTCCCGTCCTTCCCGTTCCCACTGCCACAGTTTGCTACTCCATATATACCGCTTTTTTGACCTGGTGATTTCATCGAGAATAATGGAGAATTTCGGGCGGTGACTTGCGCGCAAAAAGGCCTTGTGAATGACATCCGAGCGAGGCGCATGATAGGCTGAGAAAGAGCCGTACTCAACACCACTTCGGTATTTCTGGTGGCACTATGATTAGAACTGACTCCGACGCCGGATGGTAGGCGCTAGGCGCCTGTTACCCGCATCCCTACGCGATTGTTCTGAATCCCTCGTATGCAGATTCGCCTTCGATGCTATCAGCGGGTAACTAAGGCCTAGTCGCGGGTACCGTTACAATTGACGCAGCTCCATTCTTTGGGTGCCAGAATCAGCCTAGGATCCAACGTATGTCCATCGTGCAAAATCCAAGCCCACGACCGGACTAGAAACAGACTAATCTTTCGCTAGCCAGGCACTGACGCCCCTACTATGATCCTCCTCCCAGGATGCACCGTATTGTGATCTAATTGTGATAGGCAAAGACTTGTCTTTCTCGTAGCCGCAATATCTGGATCCGGGCAATCTACGGAGGAGTATTGTCCGTCTTTCTTTGGAGGATCGACTTGGGGAGCAAGACTGCTCGCTTCCACCTACAGTCACACACTTCTTGGGTGCGTCGTTGCTCTATCCTCTGGAGAAGTCACTTGAATAACACATGCATCTCGTAGATAGCAAGGGCCACGAGATATGGCGGAGCCAGAGGTATGGGCAGTTCACATTCTTTAGTGGTAAAAGACAAATTCATAATACACATTATCACCAGTAGCTGGCTTTCTACGAGATGGGACCCCGTTCAAAAATTCTAGCAAGTCTGTAACAATGCTACTACGGTGTCTTGTCACCTTTGGCCAGACTGGTACACTCATAATCTACAATTCGATCCGAACCTCGCCTTCCCCTCAAGTCAAGCCGGGTTGTTTTGGAGCAATATAATTGCATTTTTGTGTTCGCGCATGTCGATAAGGAAAGGTCCCTGAATGGTTGGCCGCTTCGCTAGTGTTCTCTTTGACGCTGCAGAAGCTGTAGATGCCAATTTGGTCTAACTAACGCGGACCTTTGCAGAATTCGGCTATCAGGTACCCGATTGTGCGAAGCTCAGAAGGCCACCAACACAAGAAACATGCAAACTTCTCGCCAGCTCAGGCACTGCTCAACTAGAGCATGATCCTCCGCTGAGACACATTTTTCTTTTGCTGCAGGAGGTGTCGCGGTTTTGGTGCCGGCGTATCTTGGTCCGGAGTACAACCCAAGGACTTTTGACCATGTTTCTTTGTAGGGTTGGCTAGGCCAATTGGCTCTGCTCGCTTCCCCCTGCAGGCTTATACTTCTTGGGTTGGTACATCAATACTACCCAGCTCTACACGCAAGTTGATTTCTCTGGTAGTGCGTGGCCACAAGACAGGCTTCCCGAACGAGAAGTGCGGCAGGATTCGCCCCAAAGGTGCCTGTGAATCGTGACTCGCGTGTGGCATACGGCGGCTGGTTCTTAGTTCCGAGGCAGTAAAACGCTGTAGCAAACAGTGCAGGTGCGCCCTTCGTTATGCATCCGCGGCTTAGCGCAAAATCTGATGACCTTCTACAGTAGCACACAAACGTTTACTTATGGAGCCCGGGCTTTCGCTTTCAGATAAACACCGCTGTGCATTTGGGACATATGATCTCCATTAAACGTCGCTAGCAAGTGAGAATGCATGGTGATGTCTGAATATTGACTTGACTCGAGTGAGTATTGACTCCATCATTTTAAACAGTAAAAAGATCAGCACTGACGGCAAGCAACTATCGCGGCAGACATCCACTCCGAAGCTTCGACCTTCTCATTTAGAATCGTTGACTTCGCCCTCCGGCTTCAGGCACTATCCACATAGCCGAGTACCTACACGTTAAAAGCGTTTTCAGCCACCGTCAAAAGGTATTAAAAAGCTTGAGGAAAATAAGGTCCTTTCACCACTATCACTCCACTTGAGCTTCCAGTTCTTGCTGATATCATCAATTCGTCCTCGAAGCAATAATCATCATAATGACTGCGCACTCTAGATCAAGCAATGAACTAGACCGGAAGGTCACTCTTTCTGCCATATCCTCCGACGTCGAAGTGGCAACCACCAATGGGACTGCGGAACAGATGGCTTTCGAGAGACGCACGATGTAAGCCTTATCGCTGTGACGTCGCTCAATGCTCAATTCTATTGCGTATGACAAGGAGGCGAATTGACTTGCGAATGCTGCCCCTGTTGGGATTGCTCTATGCCCTGGCGTTGATCGACCGCACCAATCTCGGAATTGCACGTATTGCTGGGATGGGGGAAGATCTAGTAAGTTCACCCCACTGTCGAAACTGTCCTTCTAAACTGTACTTACACGTACCTCGTAGGGCTTAAGCGTCGGGAACAGATATAGCGTTGTCTCTTGCGTCTATTTCATACCATATATCCTTTTGTAAGTTATGACGCTTGCATGGAATGCGCGCTGGGAACTGACGCTTTACCCGTCTCAGCGAACTTCCCAGCAATATATTCCTGCGCTTCTTGGGCGTTAGGAACTTCCTAGCGTTTCTCGTCGTTGCTTGGGGAGCCACCCAACTTGCGATGGGCTTCGTGCCTACCTGGGGTTACCTGACATTTTGTCGTGCGCTACTCGGAGCTTTCGAGGTATCTATCAAGGCGTGTACCGCTGCTTTCCATCTGCCTGATATATATTGTGCTTGTTCAGGCTGGTTTCTTTCCCGCATTAGTGTTTATCATATCTACCTGGTTCGTTCTGCACACACGCTTCTGCTTCCATTGTAGGCTCACTGTGACCACAGGTACAAGCGGCACGAGGTGCAGAAACGGTGGGTCCGCTATCATTTACCTGACATTAACCTCGAATTGACTAGGTCGCGATAGCCTTGCAGCATTTTACGTTATATCTATCCTCGCGGGGGGATTTAGTGCAATCTTTGCGTATGCACTGAGTCTCCTTGCTGGGAAAGGCGGATTAGCAGGATGGTCATGGATTTTTGTACGTCCTTCTCGTCTGGCAGCTGTTTCGAATGGACTTACCTGAGCTTCTTCGATACTTAAAGGTCATCGAAGGCGCAGTCACGATGTTCTTCGGATTTGTGGCTTGGTTCTACGTCCCAGAGTTCCCAGACAAGAACGATTTCCTTACGCAAGAGGAGACAGCTCTCGTCCTTCGCCGCATTGAAGATGATCGTGGCGATTCCCTGCCGGATTCCTTAAGCCTGAAGAAGGTTGTACATCATTTGGGTGATTGGAAGATATGGGTGTTCGGTAAATCCTTGTCGTCTTTTATTTTGGGAAGACACTTATTCTCGTCAGGTGTCATGTTCATGTGCGCAGCGATGCCCGCATACGCCATTGGGTAGGTCCTATCTTCTGACCTACAATGCTTCGGCGCCTCAATAAACGCTGTCAGATTCTTCATCACAATCATATTGAATTCAATGGGATGGAATATTGCCCAATCGCTGCTACTCGTAAGTTCTGCCAATCCCTTTCAAGGAAAATCACTGAGGCCTTCTCCCGAATGCCACAATCAGAGCGCTCCACCATATGTCTTCGCTGTAAGTGGCGTATCTTAGATTTTGCCGCATGAACGCCGATTTACTCATGGACTGTTGATTCACTGCAGGCAATCAGTGTCATGGTCTTTGCTTGGCTTTCTGACAAGTTCGAGAAGAGAGCTTTCTTTATCGCCATTCAGGCCATCATTACCATCGTTGGGCTGCTTATGACTGGGTACTTGACGTTGGGAGCCTGGCGCTACGCAGGTACTGTGTGGTTTCTTCAAAGACGAGCAGCGTCGATTCGACTAATTACCTACTAGGATTATTTCTTAGCACTGCCGGCTCTGCCGGATGTGTTCCAGGGATCTTAGCCTACGTGAGTCATTGTGTTTCGACCGACAACCCCGAATTGTACTAATATAACTCGATCTAAAGGCCTCGAATAACGTCGTCTCGCATTCAAAACGGGCTGTCAGTACTGCCGTAACGATTAGTTTTGGAGGTATCGGTGGGGTATTCGCAACAACTATCTTTCGCCAACAGGATTTTCCGAGATACGTTCCTGGCATCGTAGCGACAATTTCCTGCCAGATATTGCTTCTCGTTCTTCTAACGATAACGACTGTTTACTTCAAGCTCCAGAACAGGCGAGTACGTGAAGGATCATCAGCCCAGATGATAGAGGGCTCTCATGGATTCTTGTATACTCTTTGAGTTTTTCTTACGTTACGATATATAGTAAGCACCCCGAAACCTTATAAATATCGTGTATCTTCTCAATCGCGTGTATCATGATCAAGTAGGTAGTTCACAGCCAAGATTCATGAACGTACGACTCACGTAGAACACGTAACGCTTTAGGTCGGTGACCTACATACGCCTACATCTACACGGTAAGCGATACTGTCTTTTGGATCTTGTTCCAGCTCGATTCCGACTCAAACAGTAAACTAGGCTCATCCCTGCTCATCCAGCTCGAGAGTCGAACTGCGAGCGGGCAAATGTGCCACTACTTAATCGCGATCCTTAGATATTTCCCTCATATCCTGACCCTTCGGTGATCAATATTTTGTCTGTCACGACCATGCCCATTGCCCACCCTTGCCCACCATCAAGCCACAAAAAAACCTGTGACCTCTTCCCGAGCGCTTGAGCTCGAGCCTGGACGGCGCAAATACTGCACAAATACGTACTTACATACTCCGGCAAGTGTTCTGTTCGAAACAACTACCCCGGTTTGGCCAATATGATGATAGTGCGACAATCACAGGCTACAGCCGCCCGAGTAATTCCTTCTACAGTAACATTATTACTAACATATGCATATGACTGCTCAGGGAAAAAACTGGAACTTGCGCAATACTTAGTGGCTTTTCTTGGGCTTCTCGACTCCGAGCCGTCATGGCTCCCGGTGGCTCCCCCGAAGCTCGCCGAGATCTTGGGTGCTAAAATCCCAGTCATGATCAAAGCCTTTCTCTCGGGTATCGAGTCTACCCTGAGTCTTGGTAAGTAACAAAGAAAACAAACCTAAACTGGAATGTCCTAGCCATTCGGAACCATGATGCCATGCTGCCCATCTTTTTAACTCAACTTGTAAGTCCGTCGATCATCTCATCGACCATGCCGTACATCATCTTACTCCTTGACTCTTTCCCTCAGGCCGGCTGACGGTCGGCGGCCTATTTCGATTAACCACTAGCGCTGCAGTATAAGACCCAGTCGCATTGACAACTTGTTATCCACCTTTGTCCCACAATCTTCTTCCCTTCCATCACCAGGTCCCATTCGAGTTGCCAGAAGCGACGATGCCATCATCCCCACCAAGCTCGAGCTCACTGCATGCATCGGAGAAACGGCGATCAGCCACCTCCCTTGATATCGTCTCGGACAAAAAGGTATCGACAAGTGAAGTCGATGGCGCAGAAGACGCCATTTTTGAGAGAAGGACCATGTAAGTGCCGCTTTGCCTTTGAATCCGCGCGAGTGACAAGTATCATGTCAATGTGTCTCCTTTTCTATCAGGCGTTTTGTGGACTTCCGCATTCTCCCGTTATTGGCCCTCTTGTATTCGTTCTCTCTCATCGACCGGATCAACCTCGGGGCAGCTCGCACCGCAGGAATGGGCAAAGACTTGGTACGTCGCGGTAAACGAAGTAGTAGAACGATCCTGTGAAGTTCTCGGACTGATATCGCGTTGTCTATCCAGGATCTGACCGTCGGATCACGCTTTAGCATTGCGACTTGCTTGTACTTCGTGCCATACATACTGCTGTAACCAGTTTCTCGAGTGAGCCTGCTGCGAACTCCATTCTTACTGCACGACCTTCAGGCAAATTCCCGGCAACGTTGCTCTCCGGAAACTCGGAGCTCGAAATTGGCTCACCATATGCGTAATTGGGTGGGGTGCGTTAGTACGGTTGCCTTGAGATTCGTGAGCTGACTTTACACGCCCTGCAGGTGCTATCCAGCTCGGGATGGGATTTGTAACGACTTGGGGTTATCTTACCTTATGCCGTATCTTACTAGGGGTCTTCGAAGTAAGCCATGGCCTCTGACTACTAAATTACCTCTGATCTGAGGACGCGTCCGCCTTCACAGGCTGCGTTCTTCCCTGCCTTAGTCTTCATTGTCGCCACATGGTCAGTGACGTGTGGTACCGCTCAATCTCAGCATGCGTCGATTGACTGTCTGATCTTTAGGTACAAACGCCACGAAGTGCAAAAGAGGTTCGTGGATCTGTTCGCCAGAAATGGCTCCGCCCTCATCATTTTACTGTCCATTCAGATTGGCGGCTCTCTACCTGATGTCCATAACAGTCACCGGTTTTAGTCCCATACTGGCCTATGGCCTGAGCTTACTCGACGGGAGAAGGGGAATCGCAGGATGGTCGTGGATCTTCGTAAGACTCTAATTATCTGTTCAGGCCCATCCTGACCTTTGCACAACCTTTGCAATCTCAAAGATCATCGAGGGCGCAGTCACACTGTTCCTTGGCGTACTGGGATTTTTTGTTCTCCCAGACTTTCCAGACAGGAACACGTTTCTTACCCCAGCACAAACTATCTTCGTATTGAGAAGGGTAGAGGAAGACCGCGGAGATTCTGTCCCCGATGAAGTTACTCTCAAGAAGATCCTTACCCACCTCAGTGATTGGACAATATGGGCTTATGGTACGTACTCTACACTCTGGACTATGTCCATGACTCAAGGTGAACGCTCTAAACTACTCCCCAATAGGCGTCATGTTCGCATGCAGCACCTTACCTGCTTACATGCTGGCTTATTTCATCTCCATAATCTTGAAAGGAATGGGTTACAGCACCGCCTCTGCTCTTCTCTTGGTTTGTCCACTCTTTTCTTCGGATTCTACGCGTCAATTAAGATAATTGCAGAGTGCTCCTCCATATGGGCCCGCTGTACGTTTATTGTTGAGGAACAGCTGTCCTGATCACTGACACTATAACTCCACACAGTTCATCTCGGCCATGTTCTTTGCCTGGTGGTCGGACAAAACAAAGCATCGAAGCAGCTTCATCGTCGTTCAAGCTTTGATCACTTTGGTCGGCGTGTCCCTGACTGCATTCTCCCCTATCAACTCTGTGCGATATTTCGGTAAACCATTCATATAACTCAAGACCTTAGACGAGGTATTGACCATTAATTATTTCGGCAGGAACCTTCCTTATCAATGCCGGAAGCTCTGGCTGCATACCTGCTATTCTAGCCTATGTGATTATCCGGATTCTTTCTTTGCACCATTCCCTCAATTACAACTTTCATTGTCATACAGGGATCAAATAACGTAGTATCGCAGAGTAAAAGGCCAGTCCTCGAAAGGATTCGTTACGTTCATTGCAGGTCACTGATTTATCCCCCCTTGTCATCGTTAGAGCTGTGCAGTCAGCAGTGACTGTTTCCTTTGGTGGGGTGGGAGGAATCATTGCCAGTACCGTCTTCCGCGAACAAGACTATCCTCGGTACATACCAGGTCCGTCGTTTCACTTTTCACAAAATACCCGCTAACACTTCCCTCCATCAGGTCTCTGGGTTACCTTCGGCGCCCAGCTCCTTCAGATTTGCTTGCTCGGCGCAACGACATGGCACTTCCGCCGACTAAATAGGCTTTCCAGGGAGGGCAAGCTCAAAGAACCACTGGAAGGCCAACCAGGGTTCTTCTACACACTCTGATCGGGACACAGGTTCGGCGTACAATACACAGGGGCCGCTAGTCTGTTGAACTGGACAATTTTGGATGTATGGATAGTAATGGATGGAATATATGGGAGTCTACTTATCTTGAAAGGGTGTATCATACTTGCTTACAATGAACTATCGGGGTCAAATTTTCACGTTCAGTAGCACGTAACTCTGCTTGACACCTAAAGTCCGGCACGACCTCTCCTACCTATAAGAGATATCGGTCTGGGCATGGAACTCTGCGTGCACACGAAGCCATCGAAATGATAAAATATTGCGGACGAAGGCTTCATGGCGCTCTGACTCAGTTAGAAAGAACAAGGGGAGAGTGCGGTTCTCCGGCCAACTGCCCATCACTGGGCAGAGTTCAATCTTGCTTGATGGCCCGCCCCAAAGGCACCACAGAAGCTTGTAAACTCAACAAACAGCACGCAAAAGCTCTAACTCTAGGTGGTGTTAGACTCGGTTTCCTCATTCTCGATACATCAAAGTTGATGTCCATTTTAAATATCCCACCTGCTTCGGACGGAAGCAGGAACAGGGTTTTAGCATCGGCGAAAAATGCCCTTGCGCATCTCCTCCTCCCTATGAATCCACCGATGTCAGAAACAGGCAAATCAAAACCAAAACCAAGTACCCACCGGTACTCAAACATGAACTGCGCTCCTACAAACATACAGAAGACCGCCCCGACAGCGAACTTCACACCTGTGTATTGCGATGTCAGACGGGCATATGACCAATCGTGAACAAACTTACCTGCAATCGTTCCAAATAACTCTCCCAAGAAGAACTTCAGCCCATCTGTCCCAATGACGAACCCGACTAGATTGGCAGCCATCATTAGAAGCATATTGAGCACAGCGCCAATAGCGCACACATGTCGATACCATGGCAGGCTGCCAAACTACAGCAAAGTTTCGTCATTAATAGTTTGGTTCGACCATGGCTGGAGCCCCAGAAGGGAATGGGGACGAGGATAATGGATGCGCACCTTGGATTGAGGCAATACGTATCTCGCCAACAACTCGGGTAAGATAAAGAATGTAACAAGCCACCCCCACGCGAATAGCTTGAACGTGAGGTCATGCCACAAAGCGACGAAGGAGAATACGAGAAGGCTGTTCAAGAAAACGCTCCGCGCGCCGCCAAGGGGGATGTATATATACCTACGAAGCGAAGCAGTGAGTTAAGAGCGGATCCACAAGAACAACGTTCTGAGAAGGAAGACAGATTGTATCCGAAGAGAGTCGCGGGAGAGAAGCGCTGCAGAAGGTATGCGCACCGGATAATCCAAAGGTTGTAACTTCGGTGCCAACTTCTCCAGAACCCAAGCGTTGAGTAGTTGTTGACCATACACCGAATCATGTTCTCAGGCGGGTCGATCCCGCCCATGAGAGCCCAGAGGCGGAAGAATCTCCAGGGGATCAGAAGCTGCAAAAGGCAAAGATGTCTTGAGACTTGACGACACCCGCAGATATGAGCTTGATAGTCACCTTGAGCCACACAATCATGAGGTTCCAAAACCCTATCATGCTGATCTGCGCCGGGGTATCACCCATCCATGCTTTTGTGTCTTTGATGGCGACCACGTACATGAAGTGGAGGATGAACTCCATGGTCAGGAGGGAGAAGAGGAGGCGGACAAGGTATCTCAAGACAGAAGGACGCGTAATATTCAGTGGTCTTCGATGCTGTTCGATGGCATGTGAGATGTCCAAATCCAAAGGAAGAGGGCAAGCGCCTCACCTGCCATAGGAAATCATTGAAAGTCATGATAGGGCCAGCGATGTATAGTGGCGAATATAGCGTGTAACAGACGAAGTTTGCGAACGAGTACATCTCTTCTGGGTGCGGGATTGTTTGGCGCTGCTTTTCTGTAAGATTCGTCCCTGTCTGACTTGAATCTCAATGAGGTCGCGTCGACGGCTATGTCAGGCACGTACCTCTGGGGGAGGATGTGGTTTCGAAGCCCAATAATAGTCCATGTTGAATGAGACGAGACGCAGCATCGTTATGTTGAAGCTGACGTGCCACCGAGGGTACACTCCCTGGTAAGCATCCTGTAGTTTAGACGATTAAACTAAGTAGCCCGTGTGGTACATATAAAAGACTCACCAGAAACTCCAACGACGAGTTCATGTGGCCAAACCGATAGCCACTGTATCTGTCATTGACATATAGCACGGCCGCATTGAACACCCAAGTCAGCAAAGGCCCAAATCGAGAGTCCTTCGAGGATTTGGCGATAGTGTAATTCAGGGACAGGATGATGAATATCTTCAAGATACTCGTCCCGTGCAACACAGAGATGAAGATGACTGAGAAGATGAGATTAAAGGGAATTAGATGGAGATTATTGGGTATAGATGTTCTTGTCGGGTATGATAAGGTCCATATGTACTTGAGTGCAACGAACAGGCCTGACACCAGGCTCAAGATAGGGATGTTGTTTCGGAAGGAGCGATATTGCGCATCACTATTGTCCTGAAACAACAACCTGGTAAGATAATGTGTTTGAGTAGCACATAACACTCACAATCTGACGTCCCCAGATCCATCCTTCTGACAATCTCGACTTGAAGAAGGGAAAGTTAGGATGTGATGCTGCGAACAACGGTAAGTCATGAGCACTAGCAATGCAAACAAGAGGAACATACCTCTACTAATAGATATGGGGATCCATGCCATAATTGGCAACATTATGACCGCAAGAGCGTAGTAGAGCTTGAATTCAAGGGTCTTCCATCGCACAGGTCTTTTCGCGTCGGTGAGGGAGGAATGTACGCGAGTCGAAGATGGTATCTCAACGGTCAAGTCGAGAATACTCATCCGTTTCGATGGTGGGTCAAGTTCCGCGGTAAGTGGATGGTATGTGCGACTCGGAGGAGGTGTGGTCAAAGGCAATGTGGGCTCGTCACTACCACTCATTCCCGTTTAGAAGACGACCTTATGAGACAAGTAATTTCATGCAATTCAGTGCAGTATAATCTGCAAAGAGAGGATGGATTGCAAAATGCTTTTGGATGAGTATAAAGAGCGCCGCAGGCAAAGAATTCGATGACCGTCACGATGAGAAATGATCGTGAAGCGCAAGGAGGCGAAGCCTTTGCAACAACACGACCAAACAAATATCACCTCTTCCTCTCGATCCTTCACATTGTAAGTAAAAACTTGAAATGTGGATTCGTCTGTGATTCTTTTCTGCCATACGTACATCGTTCAGTCAGCTGCTTAGTCAATCACTCGCTTGATGTCTCAGTCACATACTTCGGCGAGTCCGAGCCAAGTCCGAGTCGATATTTGTTGCAAACACAAGTATCTGGTTTCCCAATGTCCTTCAGGTTAGCGGCTGAAGTTGGTATCCTTCACTAGTTGCCTAATCGCCTACTGGATAAGTACCTACTTTGCAGTCTAGTTTGTCCTCCTGCTCAGCCTCAATCAAACCGGCCCATCAATGTGAGATGATCTAAAGCCTCCTCCGCCGCCAAATCGGTGGAAAACTCAACAACATAGACAACATATCGATCTTTCATCGAAACATATTGATGATGTCAAGGGACCCTCGCCCATATCTCTTGTTGCCATCACAGCTTCAACCTTTTTGGTTTGCCTTCGACATGACCGCCCTGGTCCGCCCACGGGTTTGAGGTTTTGATGGCTAAATATACGGGCATGGACTCCGGCTCCCTATGGTTCAGTTTACCTGCATATGTAATGGTGCGCAAACCAATCTCTGCTTGTAACATTTTCGATCCCGAAAAGAGCGAAAGGCTGGTCTAAAAATTCTTAGTGAGTCCTATGCTGAATACTGTACTTATCTGTTTGATGAGAATTATTCAAAGCTGGATTCAGATGTATCATGCAGATCTCCGCCTTGACATGGATTCAACCTGATTCAACTGACCACCTTCGTACGGATAGTCCCGGGTAACCTTTCTCGAATGGGACTTCCCCAGCCCCCTCTGAATTCGCAACGGCGTTCATCTTATTCAACATGTCTGAGTACAATGTACATCCATAGATGTTGCAACTTGCAAAGGATGACTATTTTCTCGGCGTTCTTTCGCATTTATCATCACCGTCTGATGCCGCCGCGGCATCAGAGCGGGATCAAATTTCCCCATTCTTTCCCATGAGGTTGAGCCGCGAGCGTACTCGAGCAGCCGAGCAGTCGAGCATCCCACCATACCCACAAGCATAGGATGCTTCTCTGAACTCCTCAACGACTCGGTTCATCTGCACAGTGCGTATCTACTCGCTCATTCACAAGTCAGCACACGCCATCCAAGGACTCAGGCGATTCCGACAGGTTTCGACACACGGATTCCACTATTCTCTGAAACTTCTGAACCACGACTGATCGGACAAAAGTGTGCTTCAACTTGAGGCCCCCCCTGGATTCTGGAACACCGGTTTATCGCTCAGTCAGGAAAAATCACGCTCTGGGTCCCTTCGAATCCGTATCAGTCATGCGCATGACAATGTTACCATGCGCCCGCTTGCGCGGTTCGCGCCCACGCGCCCAATTGGCATTGCCGAGTTGACTTGGGACACGGGCGTGGACGCAGTGCAGATTTCTTTCAATAGCCAGGCGTTGAGATAGACATATGGACAGGAAGGATCATGGCCATAAGACTGATCATCAGGTCCGTAACGGGCCTATAATTGGACTTCATGTACTATTAATCTCGAGAGAATACCGAATTGCTCTGCCCAGCTGAGGTGCCCAGGATATCACAGGTCAAACCCTCCTCCAGCTCCGCACAATCAGAGGCACTGGAGTGGGTCTTAACCTTGGAACAACGTAAGTCTGTCGAGAAAAGATTAAAAGCACCCGTCGCGGACCAACGGGAACTATAACGCAGCAGTAGGGAAGCGAAGACACCTATATATATGTAGACCTATCAGGGCATCGATCCCAGAGTGCCTCCATTACAGCCAGCTTCAATTCCGCGTCGGTTAACGTTAGGATTCCAGTACTTAAGATTCGAGAGCCATTGCCAAGACGGCTACATGGTCCGAAACTGAGTCGGACCTACGCCTACTACTGGAGTGCTATTAGGGTACCGTGACTTGCTTATCGTTCTTCACTCGTCCACTCTACCTCCCCGGGCAGCACGGGGAAGCCCGCTTCAGAGCTTCCAGCTGATCTGCCTCTGAGGCATTTTAGTCTGTGAAGTACTAGGAATGATTTAGCATGCCAAGATGATCAGCGCGCAGGCGCTGTGGAATCTCAGTATAGTGCAAGAACGGTGTACGACGGCGTGCAGGGTAGTGGTTTCCGATTCGGACCTGAATGAACGATCTATACGGAGGCTAGTACGGTGCGTTTTTGACCCTAGACGAATAGAAAGTTTCGAGTTAATGATAGTCATTATGGTCCCCGCTTGGAGTTTACTTACGTGCTATATCCCTCGATGGCCTCAGATTGGCCGAGCTTACGGGAGTCGAGACTGGACTCGTCATTGAGCTTTGAAATGCACCGAATAGACGCGTTCTGTGGCGAGTCTTCCGAGACGACTCGGACAGGTGTCTGTCTGCAGGCTTCAAAGTTCTTGAATCTTGTGTCTTGGTCCGGGGAGGTGAAATGACGGTGATAGGCGCGATCATGCTACGAGTAACGTACAAGTACTGCACCCACAACGTTCGATTATTGCGTCCTTCTGCACGCGACCTTCAGCCCGTAAGATTCGAGGAAAAGGCCTGCAGACAGCTGGTATGAGATCATGACATGATATCCGAATGAACGTGCTCTTATTTCTGTCGCGGGCCCTTGGGAGGAGATGCAATTGTAGATCCAAGTATGCTAGGATTTCTCCGATCATGAAACAAATTCTCCGATGTTAGGATGTTCACTGGCGGAAATTCGCGAGTCCACGCGACGTTTGCGTGGAAAGGTGGTGAAAAAGGGAATTTCGAACGACATGATCGAGAATCAGGGAAAAGAACGCGTTTTTGATTCCGTGTGAGAATGAATTGATGAACATAAGGATGACGGAGTGGGCCACGAGGATATTTGGGAGATAATGGAATATTTGCACATGAAGAGTCAAGACACGAACAAGCTAAATGGTTCGGCTCAAGGCAGGAGGTGTCTGGACCATCCAAAGCTAAAGAAAGTACCGCCTGCCAGACGCCCCGAGGAAGGGGAAACTGTACTACTGGGGGCGGGTGCCAGTCGTAAATAGCGGTCCTCGTGATGTCGGTCCGCCCTGGGACTGTCCTGTCCACGAGTTATCGGACAAGGTTCCTCGTGATGGTAGGAGAACTTGGATGGCGAGGAATAGCGGGTACCGGTGGATGGACCTCAGAGTCCGTATGTCAGAGGGGAAGCAGAGAGGAAGATACTCTCCGAGGATAGCCCATATCGACGTCTAGCTGACGTTGAAAGACAAGTCTCCAGAGCTGATCCGGATAGTATAGATAGACGGAATGGCTTCTCGATCGAAATTATCGTCTGTCAGTTACTCAAAAGGCAGGTTGCGGGGTAGACGGATTTATGGGGACCTGGGGAAGAGGATGCTGACCGGGCGGAACCAGTTAAGCTGCGAAAGTTCGTGTAGACTGCGCAACCGTTTAAGGTGAGTGTGGTCTAGCAATGTCGGGAGATCGGTCAGTTCTCGGAGAGGAAGATGGGTGCAGGGGAGAGACAGGGGTTCGGAGGGAGGTATGAAGAGGAGAACGCGACGATAAAACAGCAAGTAAAAGGAGATAAAAGTGTTATAAAATGAAGCTAATGGCAGGGGTGGGCGGTAGTGGTGAAACGAGCTGGATACGGTTCAAATGGATCAGTTCGGTGTTGAGATCAGCTTGATTTGGTCGGCTAGGGGAGACTTACGGGGGAACGGCCTTAACTGCGATATAAACCCGGACAGCCCTGGTTCTCTTGCACTTAAAAACTTTTGATCATTCCTCCCAACAAAATGTCCAGACATCCTCTCTCTCTCCCAATGTCCCAGATCATTGCAAGCGACGCCCCTCTGCTCTCCCCAGTTGATTCTCACTGGGAACATCTCTACTCGCCAACCTCAGACTCCTTTCCAACCAACTTGAACTACAACTACTACCTTCCCCCATCACCACCACATTCAGTTGGTTCTACGAGCACAGATTCACCCGTTCCAGCGACCAGAATGCTCAAGAAGATGCGTATGAGCCCCTCTGAGGCCTCCGAGTCGGAGCAGCAGTTATGTCTGCCTACCCACCAAGTGTTCGACTTCCCAGAGGTCGCGCGCCCTCCAACACCACCCTCGGCGCCGTCTTCACCCAAACAGCAGCGCCTCTCTATCTCTATCAAACCCCCAGCGTTGTGCTCTGCGGAAAAACGTTCCGCCAGCCCCACGCCTAGCGTAACCAAGAAAACTCGCACAGTGGGAGAGCGCATCAGCACCAAGGACTTCATCCCCCCTGATGTCTCAGGGCTGAGCAAACGGGAGGCTCGTCTCGTCAAGAACCGCGCAGCAGCGTTCCTCAGCCGGCAGCGAAAAAGAGAGGAGTTCGAGACGATGGAAGTGTACGTCATTTTGCATCACGGTACTCCATTTCATATGCCCAGTCCTGACCGGCGTACGTGTCCTGTTCATTTCCCCTGACAGTCATGTTGCGGAATTGGAACGCGAGAATGCTCGTCTTTTGGCTCTTACCCAAAATGGAAATAGCGGCTCTTCGCGTCCAATTGCACAGTCTGGACAGCCCGACAACCACACCTTATCGGAAGTCGAGCAACTGCGAGCTCAATTGGCAGCGGCTCAAGCGCGGGAACGCGAGCTCGCAGCTGAGCTATGCTCCAAAGCAATCGTCCGAGATGCACCGGTGAAAATTGAAGCGGTTGAACCTTCATTCCCCCTGTCGAGTCCCCCACGATCCACTTCTATTCAGTCACCTCATAAATCGGCTGCGAGCTTGGGACTTATGGTATGTCTCTTAATCTATCTGTCAGTTTATTTCTGGGGCTTAATGACGGGCAAGCAGGTACTCCTATGTGCTCTTCCCAGCCTGTTATCTATGCCGACACAGAGTGCCCTCCCCACATCATTTTCTGTCCCAACTGCTATGCCCCCAACATCTTCAGCATTTGACTTCGCATCCCTCATGCAAGGCGACTATGACTGGTCCCGAGGCAATGCCATCATGAATCTCGAACACGATGATCAGAGCATGTCCACCCACACTACACCCACATCGACATCTACCACCACACGCAAACTCGAATTCTCCAGCGTCGATTCAAGCGCCCTGGGCGAACTCGGCGGTTTAGACATCTCGTTTGATGCATCGCCGTCGGAGGACGGTAAGATCCGTGTTCGCATCCACCCGTCCTCCTCGGCGTCCTCACGAGCGGGATCCCCTGGAGCCTCGTCCGCGTACTCCGGCAGCAACAGTTTCAACTCGAAACTCGAGTCCATGGATACTAGTACAGACCTGTGGGGTTTATCGCCCGAAACCAAACCCAATCTGGCGTTCCTGTCCGAGTCGCACTATGGCAATGCGCCGTCGTCCTCATTAGCGGCGGGGGTACCATCCTCGTCTGCTGCGTCGTATTCTCCGAGCAACTCTGTCAACGGCGACCCATTCCTCGGCGTCGGAAGCTCCTCGCATGAGTTCGGTTACTCGGCTTTTTCGTCTGGGCCGCTGGGCTCCCCATATGGACAGAACGCCGAGCTTGATTATGGCAGCCAGTCAGAGTTTGGGTTCGGTTCGGAATACTCGGTAGGCGACAATTCTTGCGCGGGCAAACGACGCGTGAGGATTGCGCTGAAGAGCATGCCGGCTGCTGGCGGCGAAGGCGGAGAATGGGAAGTCCAATTCTGCTGATCATTGGCTGGCCCCTGGGTACCTTGTAAAAAGTCTTATTCTCTATTTACCTCTACTTTGCAGCAGCCCTTTTTTCTAATTCTTTGGCGATAACCCGCCTCTTGGAAATAGCCTTCATGTTCATGTCTTTCACCCTTCGCATTCAAAATGGTTTCACTCAAACACTTATGCTTCAAGTATTTGATATACCCCTTCTTCTTCATCATTCTACTATATGTTACGACGAGGACGTTCTAAATTCGTCCTCGACTCTATGGGACTAGAAATATTTCGTTATGATTACTCTTACCTACTGTCTCGACAACTTCGCTTTGCTATCGCCCTACCAATTACCACCGTTGTATTATTTGCACTCATACCGTCCTATTTAAAACCCCCATCACCCATACCCTCTTCCCGATCCCCAGCGTCACCACCCCTGCAATTGTACACCCAATACAAACCGCTTCTTCCTCCCTTTCATTTTCTCCTTTTTTATTAGCTTCTCGCTTCTTGGAAAAGTAACATACGTAGTTGGTCCTTTGGTTATCGGTTGTACGCGCGTCTCCCCGGATTCTTATAAATTATCTGTATTGTTTCCCGAGCTCTTTCACACATGGTGGCCCTAAGCGATACCAAGACCTGGCTTACTCCCAGAGTCTTACATCGACACACGGCTTCCCGCGTTCGGTCGCGGGAAAGCGGTGATGGTGGCAACTGTTACTCCTGCTTTTACCCGTACGGCGTACACCCCTAACCACATCGTCAATGGTAACTGAGCTCGGCCCATATGCATGCGCATCTCGATCTGTAAGGACGAGGCCCACAAATAACACAAGTCCTGATCAGGCTACAGTAATATAACGACCAAAAATGAACCTGTACTCGTCGAGGAACAAGGAATCCATCAGGCATCACCGGCGTTGATGAGATTCAGATGGGATTACAAGTCTCTGAATAGAGGGAGTCAGCTCAGTTCAGTATCATCTCATCAGTCGGAGATACGACAGACTGCAGGGAGATGTTGCGAAAGCGGGATCCCTGTATACGCCGGTCAGTTCGAAGACGCGAAGTGTGTTGGGGTATTGAAAAATTTTGAGTGGGGAGCTGTGGGTTTGCCATAGATGATGGAAGATTTCTGTTGGTGGGTACGGGATGGGCAGGGGTGATCAAACCACGTCGATCTTATTCTGAATGGCATTGAACGTGAACGGTTTGATTGGCAGGCAGTACGTGAGGTGGGCCCTTTGTGAGATACGAACGTGCTGAGGACCGGAGGTAGTCTGTACACGGTCTCTCGGTGGGACTCGCCTTCGAAAGTGTAGAGAATGCCATTGACAGATGGGTTTCCGAGTCAGTCCCATTGGTGTGGATAGCGGGGTACTGCGTGGGCTCTTGCTGCAGCGGTGCGAACGTATTGCCTCGGATAGGACTAGCAAGATAGTGATATGACACGCAACTCGAAATCCATGACGATCGAGGGTGTGAAGGTATTCATTTCTTCAAAGGGACCCCCGTCATAGGACAGGGATTCCGAGGAGGGTGTAATGTCCTCGTTGTCGAGATGACGTCGGCGGCGTTGAGCAGTACGACACCTGTGAACGACTGAAGTGAAAATGCTATGTCCAGACGATAGACCTGACGTATCGCGTCCAATGAAGAGCAAACCCTGCGCGAAGGCTCATATCATGGGTCGTGATATCATATCTCATTTTGAGAAAACCATTGTTTGACGTGAGAACATAGAATAGATAGGTCGCTTCGGAAGCATGGCATGTCGAGCGGTGCTTTATTGAGTGGTACGCCATTGGTATCCCGTCGGGTTGGCCTCCGATGAGAAAGCTCATCGTGCTTACGGGTGTCCTAGGATAAATCGGCTGTATTGCGTAAGTGAATATGTGAGGCGTAGCTTGGTACGGGTATGGACATCGCGGTCGGTTCATGTCGCAGCATCTCCCAGCATGGGAAATCAGTGGGGACTATAGCCCGGGAGATAATAAGCAAGCCGAGGAGCTGAGTAGATTCCAGGTCTCCGTCGGGGTCGATGTCAGGGCCGGCATAAAAAGGCCATCCGTTGGCTTTTTCTCAGCTGAAAATAACTAGTTGGCAAATGATACATGTCAAGCGAGAGAAGGCACGTTTTGTTGTCGAGCTGTAGCCTTGGAGCCATTGGTCTGTTGTCCGGTCGCGGTTCAGTTCGCAAGGCCCCGGTCTAAAATCGACTCGTGCACTCGTTTGAATGTTTGTGACCCCACTGACATCTACTGACATGCATATGAGTCTCATTTTGTCTCACTCCTATACATTGAACTCGAATGGCATGTCAAACGGCTCTTGATATGACCCTCTGAAAACCTCTTAGTTCATGCGGTTCAAGTCGGTAAGATTAGAACAGGCGTACCTTCGCAATTCAAGGGTCGTCAGGAAAAAAAGTTTACTCTAGATCTCTTCCCCCCATTTCGAAGTGGACTTGCAAAATGAACTGGAGTCCATGTCTATCTTACCTCTGAGTCGCAGAATAGCAGCTTTGGCTGACTGCATGATTGAATCGAGATTAAATCTGAATTTTGAAGCAACCATGACCGTGACGTTGAGGGAGGTGAGAGAAAAGCAAAGGCTAGAGTCGGATTCACGGCCCGACTCCCCGCAACTGTATATGAGCACCAGCGGGTCACGCTGAACCTCTTCTCCTTTCTCTTTCTCCCCAGAAATGCTTGCTGGCATTTCTGGGTGGCTCTCTGCACATGAATATACTATGTTCGATTTCCATCCTTTCTTGACCAGAATATCCTGGGACGATTGCTATCATTATCTGGCCGGAACTACTTGCAGATCGTCGAGAATGGATTGCTCAGATGTTGATACCGAACGAGACTTCGAATTCGGAGCATACGAGAGCCTTTTCAGCAGCTTGATGGGCCCGTGAATAGGTGTCTCTCTTCTTCCTACGTCCATCATGTCCTCCGGCTCCACGAATGGACTCGTCTGCTTTACCAACTGTCTGTTGCCTCAAGAGGATGGCCGGCTTATCCAGAAAGACTTGTGGATCGATGAACGCCGTGGCGTCATTTTGGATGCTCAGGTAGGTCTGAACGTGCTGCTTGATTGAGAATTGCTAATTCAAAGTCACATTCTCTAGCGCACCTTCTTCTTGAGAAAGGAAAGACCTGACAAGGTCATTGATTTGAAAGGCAACATCCTTAGGCAAGTGTTATACGCGGGACGTTTCGTTTTAGATTTCTGCACGAAGACTTCTTGAGGCCGAGTTAGACACAAGAACAATAATGACGCGGGCTGTTCTTGTCAACCTGAGATTCCCGCGTTGTCCGACTAATTTTCGCGGCTGACCTCCTATCCTCCCCGCACCATACTCACTAACGCTATGTTGTAGCCCCGGTCTGATTGACATTCAGATTAACGGAGCATACGGATTTGACTTTTCTGTTTACGATGGCGATGAGGAGGGGTACAAGAATGGTATGAAGCTGGTCGCAGAGAAGATCGTCGAAACTGGCGTAACATCGTGAGCCGATACCATCTCAATAAACAATGTTGGTCTAACACTGTATCTGCAGACTTGTTCCAACTATCATTGTCCGTATCTTTTGGTCCAACCAAGCCAGATTCTTCACAATTGACATATCAACCTTTCCAGACCCAAGAAAAGTCCCTCTATCCCAAAATCCTTCAACTCCTCCGCCCATTCTCTACTGAAACGTCGGCCAATCTCCTAGGATGGCATGCAGAGGGTCCTTTTATCGACTATGCCAAACGTGGTGCACACGCACCTCCCTTTCTCATGACGGCTCCAGACGGGTTCAAGTCCTTCGAGAATCTCTATGGCGCGGATAATCTCGTCGAAAGTGAAGATTGGCTGATGGAAGGAGGAGACGGGTCTGGTGTCAGGATTATCACTGCCGCTCCTGAGATCACCGGTGTCATGGACGCTGTTGGACAACTGACTAAGAGAGGAGTGATTTTCTCTATTGGCCATAGGTAGGAACAACGAATTCCTTCTCGGCACACCATTTACATATTTTCCCAGTATCGCAACTTCAGATATCGCGACCCTCGCAGTGCAGAATGGTTCCCGCCTTATCACGCACCTCTTCAATGCCATGCCTCAGCTGCACCACCGAGATCCATCTATCATCGGACTCCTAGGCGCTTCCCCGCATCTCGCATCTCCGTTCTCTCCAATCACCACCAACTCCCTCTCCACTCACGGATTTCATTCCGGAAACCATTCACCCTTGTCGGCGTCAACGACATCCCGTCCTACCAAACCATCGCGCGCTTCCTTAACGCTCAAGGGTGCGGTCGGGTCCGAGGCATTTGACGACGTCGAGACGCCACCGCAGACTCCGCTGTTCGTTGCGGCCAAAGAGAAGGCTCAGAGCATCGCTGGGAAGATGGCTAACCTGAGTCTGGGAGATGCTGTTGCTGCGCCTTTGACGGTCGCGTCGCAGTTGATCCTCCCGGACAGCGGTGACGTTGTGCAAGACGAGGGCGCGAAGGAGTTTGTGAGGCCGTTTTATGAGTTGATCGTGGACGGGATACACAGTCATCCCAACTCTGTTCGGGTAAGTTTCTATTTGTCGTGAACTCCAGGCTGAGCTGACAAGGTGCTTGTAGTTGGCGTATTCTGCATATCCTGAGGGGTGCATCCTTATCACAGATGGTGTGTAAATATCACCTCCTTGAGGTCTACCTCAACGTTCATCTGATTTATCTTATTCTCGTAGCGATGAAGATCCTCGACCCCAACCTTCGTGATGGTATCCACGAGTGGCGTGACGGAAAACGCTTCGTAAAGGAGGGCGATAAGTTATACTTGGAAGGCACGACGACTCTCGCTGGAAGGTACATGTCGTTGCCATCAATATGCTGATCGCCCTTGCTAACATCGCCAACAGCGTCGTAACGCTTGACAAATGCGTTCGGAACTTCACGAAATTCACGGGGTGTTCGTTAGGCGAGGCTATCAAGTGTGCTACGTATAATCCCGCCAAGTGAGTAATCCATGGGACCCTGCTTCCTCACATGTCCTCAATGTACATTCCTCCTTTCACAGATGCCTGGGTATTGAGAACAAGAAAGGGACTTTACGACCTGGATCCGACGCGGACTTGGTTGTGCTTGATAAGGATGGGAACGTCCTGAGTACTTGGGTAAAAGGCAGGGAGGCTTGGACTAAGAAGTAGATGTGAAGCAGAAGGCAATCGATTAAATAAGATGTAACAGTATAAAGGTCAAGGACGCGATCTTAGTAGTATCCATCCATGTACAGTGTATAGGTTTGATAAATGATAGTAAGTCGACACAGACGAAAATAGCACGTCATTCTTGAACTGCATCCACCATGACCACTATCGCTGTAATCGCCGCTGGGGCTATGGGCTCAGCCATTGGACGTAGACTCGTCCAAGGTGGCTGCACAGTCCTAACCAACCTCGATGGCCGCTCAGAGGGCACGCGCAAACGAGCGATCGAAGTTGGAATGAAAGATGCGTCATACAAGGAGATCTCCCAACAGGCTAGCTGGGTTCTCAGTATCCTTCCTCCCAGTGACGCGTTCTCCTTCGCGGAGAAGTTCCTCGCAGAGTCCCAATCGGCCTCATCGTCCCCAGGTGCAGGTAACCACGGGCTGACTTTCGTGGATTGCAATGCAGTCAACCCCAATACGGTGAAACGGATTGCGGGTCTGTTCGCCGACTCTTCGAGACCCATACCATTCGTCGATGCTGGGATTATTGGAGGACCCCCACAGGAGGGTTATGACCCTACCATCTACGCGTCTGCAGGAGATTCGGAGCTCCTCGGACGATTTGCGGATCTCTCGAAATATGGGCTGGTGATCTCTACTTTGAAAGGCGAAGGTGCAGGAATCGGTGATGCCAGTGCATTGAAGATGTCGTATGCTGTGAGTTTCCCTGTTACGCCTTTCGTAGACCCTGATTTTGACTTTATCATATGCAGGGCATCATGAAGGGCACAACGGGCTTATTCACGACCATGATTCTAGGTGCGAACCCAGCCATACGAGTCGTTCTTGGCACTGATAGCTACTCTGAACTAACATTATTAGCTGCACATGCATCCTCCCCTGCAACAGCTGATGCACTCTTGCACGAGCTGCATGCCTCCCAACCCGAGTTCCTCAAGCGAATCACGCGGTCCGTACCGCCGATGTTGCCCAAGGCGTATCGGTGGGTGGGTGAGATGAAGGAGATTGCTGAATTCGTTGGTGAGGGCGAGGGTGAAACATATACAGGTATATCGAAGACGTATAAACGTATCGAGAAGTCGTTGAGCGACAAAGGTCAAGGAGAAGATGTCGAGGTACTGAAGCGTTTCGTAGAGGAAGCAAAACAGTTGTAGATCTTTGTGGACACCGATTGTTTCCTCGGCCGATTGATCACGGGGACTTGGATAGGGGCTGAGTAACATTGGTAACGATATGCGACCGCCAGCGCATCTTTGCTTATCTCCAGGTTCTCCATATAAAACGGGCCCAATGAGGGCCCAGGTAATCTATGCTTTGACCCATCTCATCTCTACTCTATACCACCATGTCCGTCCTGACATACACGACAGTGACGCCCCCTCGTAGACTTCGCGCCCTTTCCCTCGTCGCAGCTCGTACACCCCCGCTGCTCAATCTCCCTAACGAATTGGTTATTGAAATTTTAGAGCTGTCTCTCCGCCAATCTAGACCATCTTCACTCGCTATCATCTCCAAAGCTATCAGCACCTTCATAGAAACCATCCTCTATAGAACAGTCGTCCTACATTCCAAGGACGCCGTTGCTCTGTTCCATCGCACGGCTCAGACCAAATCGAAGACATTCCTCGCGACATATGTCAAGAAACTCGTCGTAACATGGAATATCATGCCCCACAGCCTGACCTCAGACCAACTCTGGGAGATCATGGCTGCGTGCGTTGGTCTGAGGTCTCTGATCTTACCATCGGGATACCACCCACTCAGCGTAGCATCCATCTTGCGCTCTCCGGATCGTGATGGGCTCTGTGAGCTGACGCTACAAGCATACGACGAGGAGGATGAACTCGGGAGATGTACTTCTATGCATTATCTTCCCTTCGAGTCCACCACAGCAGCCACGAACGAGGCCTCTCTCACCTATCTGCGCATATGCGAGCCAAGCGTTGGATGGTCCTCCCCTTCATGCATCCTCGAATCCTTCGGCCCTCTCCCACACCTCACGCACCTCCAGCTCTCGCGTCGCATCAACTCGAATGAGGAGAACGACTTGATCTTCATGGAGGATGTCCGTGACATCCTCCACTGTCGCACTGGGCTCAAGGTGCTCATCGTGACCATCTTCAAGTACCAGTCCTGGGGTGATTGGGATGTTGTCGAGGACAGCAGCATTTGGCAGATGATGCGTAGCATCGCAGAGCAGGATCCACGGCTCCTTTTAATACAGGGATCTTACGGAGAGTGGATGGACCCATATCTGGGCTCGAAGCATTTTGCGCCTTTCGATGCGTCGAGCAACTTTTGGGCAGCAGCAGAGCAGACGGCGGCACAGGCCGCGATTGAGGAATCCGATAGAGCAGACCGCTGATTGCATTATAGATGGCCAATCTAATTCTTCAAAGATAGATGAGTGTTCTGCAACTCTTGTAGACTAATCTTTCTTTCGTAAACTTTCGTGTTCTTCTTTCCTGGGCTTTGGTTGTACATGTACCACTAATCATACTCGTCATCTAGACGCCGTATTCATGCTTATCTGATATCAAGGTTTCCGTTCTTTGTTCTTACCTCCACACCAATTTCATTCTTCGTTTGGGCTACTATACTTTACTTTCGGTTTGGGTTCTTCTGGGCTCTTCACTTTTCTTTTTTGGCAGTTGAGTCACTTCGACCTATTCACAGTCTACATCTATCCCTCCTCTTTCGGGCTTTGGGTTTTGGGCTTCTAGTATTGGGTTTTTGGCGTTGCATCTATAACTTCTTCAATTGCTATGGTTTACCTATGCCTATCTAGAGAAGCATACTTGCCCGAGCAATCTTTCTCCATGCCTCATGACAAGTCACGGTTCATCGAAAAGCACACAAAGCACCCACCGAGATCACCCCTTTCAAGATATGCTCCTTATAGCTTCGATGTCGCAGGAAGACTTGCTCAGTGCAGCATGCATGAGCCCTGCGGTGCATATTGAGTTATCGGTAAATACTTATCTATTCATCGGTAGAATACAACGGAAGTTAGAAACATAAGTGTATAGCAGTTGAATTCCCTGTGAACGACCTCCTTGACCCGATCTGTAAATTGACGTGCTTCTAGTCGACCCGCACCTGGGGCTTTCGCCATCGAGTGCGGGTCTTGAGCCTAGGCCCTCGACAAGGGAGCACGCGGACAGAGACCACATAGTAATGTGTCTCCAGGCTCCCCCAGGGAACAAGGCATCCCTGTTAGCTTGAGCTTCACTAGCCTATCGACCTTGCTTCCAATCCGCTACCAGATTTGCACAGGCTCCTCCCGAAGCATCGAGGGGCCCAGTGCTAAGGGTGCCGCCATCGGAGAAGTGCATTCAGTCGCTACACTGTAAGCATTGTAGACGTCGTAGTCTCTAGGACGTTAGTAGCAGGACTCGTATACAATACTTAGTCGAGAAGTTGATCTTCTGTTTCGGCTCGAATGCTGGGGATCAAACGAAGTCGGGGATCTCAACGTCAGATCCCTGCGTCAAGCATATACGTCCGCGAAACCCATCGAGGACCATGTCTGACCCAAACAGTGTCCTCTCGAATGATGAATGCCCCATCTTCATGGTCATTTCGCTGTTGTGATCGAGCATGATCTCGTAAAGGGCCATCTGCGTGGGCACGCGCAACAAAGAAACTGCTCGCGCAGTTCCTCTGCCCGAGGGTGTAACTTTCTAGTTATGTCCATTTGGAGCGGTTGGGAAATCGGAGGGGCTAAAAGTGATCGATCCGCCGGTGTGTAAGGTCATAGAGATGACCTGGACCTCTATTTGTCGAGGAAGGGCATGTTTAAGTGTGACCAGGAAGGATATATGAAAGGACGACTGGTCTAAACCATCTGATGCGGCAATGATACTTGGCTCAGAGAAGGATCCGGCGAAGATACCAGAATGTGTGCGTTCTAGAGTGTCTGGTGTATCAATTCCGAGAGCGTCGATACGCGGAAGAGCGAACGCCTCGAAAGCCACCTGCGACATGGAGATACGCATCACGTTAACGTGTTGCGGTGAGATCAAGCATTCGGCAATATATGGCAGCTTTTTCAAGGCCGTTTGCTGTATGATAACGCTGTCAGAAATGACATACAGAGTGTGGTATCAGAGAACGCACCGATTTGGGAGGGGGGAAATGGTATGTGACGCCCGTAGGTATGTGAAAAATCTGGGACGCAAGGAGTGTCGTCAACGGATCGATACCGGACTGAAGAAGGAAGTGATGGGCGAGTTTCACAGTCAACCCTACAAGCTCAGTGTGGAGGGGAGTCTCGGCGACGCCGACAAGAGGTATTTCTTCCCCAGCAAGAAACCTCCAAATTACCCTGCGAAATGATAGAAGGTCAGGAACAACGACAAGAATCTGACTTGAAGAACGAACACAGAGCACTGGGCGTGATTCGTGACATCAATGGCTGCCAGGTACTGATCGCCACTATTCTCCTCTGAAAAATAAAAATGGACAAATTTGGAAGTTCGCGAACTTTCACCGAGAACATTGGTTCGCTCCAGCTTGGTGCATGGAGATCATGCACTAGTATTGAGCTACCGGTGCCAAGCAACAGAAACCTTTCTTGATACAGCTTGATTTTCGCTGGACTGTGGTGCACGGAGACCGGTGCGTGAACCACACGTTTACTCAAGGGTTGCGGGGAAGGTGAGTTCCAGTTGGCATCCAGCTTGCTCGCACGGATAAGGAGGCATTCGAGATCACACACTGTCTGGGTGGGGAGAGGTCCAGGCGGGAGA